>PIJE02000923.1:197916-200416 GCA_002895965.2 Coryphaenoides rupestris | reverse complement strand
GAGCGCCAACTTTCTCCGCCGAAGAGGCTATAACTGAAGGTACTGCGTTTCAAATGGAAAGACAAAAGAAATCGATAGCGTGACTGTATCGTTTGCTACCCACATTCACCATCTGGTAAACTCCATCACCCCCGGCCAGTACAGCTGGTGGAGGCCCGTTGAACATGATGTGTTCAAGACATTAATTCGTCGTAGCAGTAGGCCTAACCCAAACGAGTCACAAAACTTCAACTAGCGATGGAGTATTTGAATGCAAAAGCGTTTTTTCACAAGTACATAGACACACATAGACACGATTATTTCAGTGAGACTGACAACAATTGGCCGAACTAATAGCAATGTGTCAACGTATAACCTATAATCAACCAGTTGAGCATCTGCGCTTCGCATTAGTTCATGAATAAAAATGCTCTTGGTGACGCTGTGTTGAGTGTGTACATTGGGCAGAAGGTGCAGGAGGCACAGAGAGTTGTGAGTGTGTGTGTGATTGTGGGTGTGTGTGTTTGTGAGGATGTGTGTGTGTGTTTGTGTGTGTCTGTGTGTATGTGTGTGTGTGTGTGTTCGTGAGGAGTGTCTGGTGTTCCTGTGTTATGTGTTTTGTTTCTAGCGGGAGCCGGGGCTAACCCAACGGACGAAAGATTTATAGCGATCCGCTTGTTTGGAGGATAAAGCTTTCGTTGCGGTGCGCGCTGACTGGGGCGCTTTGGCGGAGATGAGAGCGAGGTGTAGTGTGCACTGGTTTACTCCTAATTGGTTTTTAAAAAGGAAATTATGAAATCAAGGAGATGACGTGAATTGATTTGTCCATGAGAATATTACTGTTCATCTTGTCTGAGTGGAAGAGAACGCTGGGTTAGAATGAAGGCCAAGGAAGGAACCTACTGCGCTGAATGAGTTGTCTTGTGAATGAATGGGGTTGAATTGGACAGCTTTCCATTTTTTGATTATCTATTCGTTTGCCCATGCCATGCACAACTTTGAAAAGGAGAAGGTTTTGTCCAATTCACAAAATGAGATCACATCAGTTATGCAAACAGTCAGCAGAAATTATTGCCTGGGCCAATCAGTTGCCATGGCAACAAGCATTAGGCCTAGCCATCTTCTGGCTACTTGACATGCTCACAGTTGACCCCCCCGTCCCCCCCAAATTACATCACCAATCAGCTTCTAAATCAATATAACAAGCCATGGCTTGCATGTGTATCTACCTTAAGATACAATGACTTATGTGACACCCTTCTCTTGCTCAAGTCCTATGGTTCTCTTTGCACTCCTACCTTTGTGTAATAGTTTTTTTTTGAACTTCACACCTTCTATTTTACCTGACGTTATCTCCCTATTTGCGTGGCCCTTCCTATTTCTGGTAGTCTACTGTCTGCTGCTCATTCTTTTGTCTCTTTCTGTCCTTTGTGCTATGCCTTGATCCTTGGGCTTGCTCTACCTTCTGTTTCTTGCCTTTCTCGTACACCTGCGCTTGCCTGTAGTCACCCCTGTGCTGTTTTTCTTAATATTCCTTCTGTCTTTACTTGCGTACCTTGTCACTATGCGGTGCCTCAGTATGGAAGTGGCTTTCTCTGTCCACCCGGCAGAATAACTTTAAATCTATGGTAATGCAAGTCCCTGACCTAGGCTATGACCTCCTGGGTTATCCTTTCTTTCCTGCCGCTGGGCTTCGTGTGGGCTACTGGAGGGGTTTGGAGTTGGTATTATCATACCGTAGTAGCCCTGTTCCCTAGCGTGTCTCTCCTCTCGTCTTCTCTGTCTCTCTCTCTGTCTCTCTCTCTGTCTGTCTCTCTGTGTCTCTCTCTCTCTCTCTGTCTCTCTCTGTCCCTCTCTCCTCTCTGTCTCTCTCTGTCTCTCTCTATCTCTTTGTCTCTGTCTCTCTCTGTTCCTCTCTTTCTTTGCTCTCTCTGTCTCTCTCTATCTCTCTCTTCTGTCTCTGCTCTCTGTCTCTTGCTCTTTGTTCTCTTTCTCTGTCTCTCTCTATGTCTGCCCAAGTTCTATCTCCTTTCCTCACTCCTCTCTCTCCTCTCTCTCTCTCTCTCTTTGTCTCTCTCTCTCTCTCTCTCTCTCTTTCTCTCTCTCTCTTTCTCTCTCTCTCTCTCTCTCTCTCTCTCTTCTCTTTTCTCTCTCTCTTCTCTCTTCCTCTTCTCACCTCTCTCTCTCTCTCTCTCTCTCTCTCTCTCTCTCTATTTCTTTATTTCTCTCTCTCTCTCTATTCCTGTGTCTCTCTCCCCTCCTCTCTCTCTCTCACCTTCTTTCTCTCTCCTCTTCTTCTCTCTCTCTCCCACCCCACCCCTCTCTCCTCTCTGAACCTCTCTCTCCCCCGCATTTCGACCCCGCACCCGAGCTACCCGAGCCCAACCGCCCTGACTCCGAACTGACCGTGGACTACTCACCTTGCAGTACAAGAAACGGAGTTCACCCGGACTCGGACCGCCCAAACCGAAGGACCGCCACCACAGCACGCGATCGAGCCGCCGTTGCGACGCCGACGCCT
>PIJE02000923.1:187916-192916 GCA_002895965.2 Coryphaenoides rupestris | reverse complement strand
ACACACACACACACACACACCACACACACAGCTCACAAGGAAGGACCTCACAGCTACTTCAGGGCCGTCTTGCCGGCTCGTCGTCGCAGCAGCAGCAGCGTTGTAAGTCACTCGGTTCAAAAGCGATCACAATCCAAAAAACTAACTTTTGGGTCCGCGGTGGGAATTAGTTGTTTGTTTTCCTATATTTGCAATTTTGATTGCAAGGCTGCAGAGTGGCATTGTTTTGCATAAGTAAATAAGGACACCCGCAGAGAGTTTGCTGTTACCATGAGATGGTAGAATGAAGAATGAGAGCGCATAGACAATGTGTGGAAGGCTCCGCAGTACGCATGCAGAGAGTCAGGGCGCGGGGCGGCGCAGCCTCTTTTTATTTACACGCTTCCACACCACAACGCACATGCTCGCACACACAGCCACACACACTACAGACATACGACATCAACACACACACACACAGCACGACACAAACCACAACACACACCACACACACACAACACAGCAACACACCACACACACACACACACACACCACACACACACACACACACAGACACACACTCTCATCTCTCTCTCTCTCTGTGTGCTGACTCTGTCTCTTACCTGTATATTCTGATATAATCACATTCCGTGGAATTACATTTGGAGTACTTTCACAGCGGCTTCAGAGCTACTAAATTCTAGTTTAGACCAGAGGGCCGACCGACGCCAGATTTCTGGGTTTATGTTGTTCAGCTGACAGAAATACGTGTGTGAGAGCACAGAGCAGTTTGGACGAGTTAAGGGCGGAGCCACGCGGTGTTTTTTCGAGCGCTAGACGAGGTGTACAACATGTGTCCAATGCAATACAAGATGTGTCCAGTGTCCAGTGTCCAGTGTCCAGTGTCCAGTGTCCAGTCGCCGTCGTGTTTTGGAATTTTTTTCCCAACGTCTTCCTTTGCACAAATGTATTGGCACTAACAACACAATTTTTTTGTTCCCATTTCACTGCATACCTTGTATGTGTAAGTGACAATTAAACTTCTTGAATCCTGAATCTTTTCTGTCCTTGTCAATACGTTTAGACGTAAAGGAAGAGAGCGTGGAATTAATGAAACCTCACTTTAACAAAGGAGAAGGAATCAGCGGGATTACTTAACTGGAGCACCTAAAGAAAGGAGCTATAAGGGATACTACCACAGACCTTACGGATAACACACACCTGAGACCCATTTAATCCAACATGTAATCAAAGGTAACGGTTTCGCCTGTGGCTGTGATACGCTCCGCATGTATCCATATGCGCAGGCAGAGAAAAGGCCAGCTACGCCCCTTCTCTCGGGTCCCTCTACCGGGAGCCCGAGGCACACGGGGAGAGGGTTTGTCTCCGGGGCTTTCCGCCAGTGGCTGTGGTAACTAACTAAGCTTCGGATAGCAAATAATGAGTTAGACAGTTCCACGGTCATTGAATTGTGTGCGCATCCCAACTGTAATTGGAGGAATCTCTGTGTGCATGTCCATCGATTTCCCCCCCCGACAACCGTTCCTCCGATCGACTTCGCGCTTGGCGGGTGTGTGTTGCCGAGGACCCAAGGAAGTGCACTGTTGAGTGTTGAGTGTTAAGTGTTAAGCGAAGCTCTTGAGATCTACGACACGTATTTATTCGGAGTGCATTATCACCGCCAGAAGCACACACGGCGTTGTGTGTCGAGAGGGGACCCCTATTAACCAGGGGGGGTCCCTCTCGATACAACAACACAGTTAACTAACCTACACCGCCGAACGGCATGCTGGGTACATGCTCGGTCTCTGTCGCTCGCCGCGGACCCGAGGAAGTGCAGAGTCGACTGCAAAAGTCGTCCGGATGAGCGGTTCCACGAAAGCTGCAAGCGGGAGCAATACCGGACACGAGGCGACCGCGCGTTTTGAATAGTCAAGGCAAGGAAGTGCGGAGTCTTTTGACACCTACCGGACATATTCTTGAAAATAATCGGACTATAATTAGGAGTCTCCGTATGGATTCGTGGCCGTCCTTTGATTTTCCCGACAACCGCCGATCTGATCGATCTCACACTCGGCGGGTGCGTCGCTGAGGACGCGAAGGAGGTGCTGTGTCGAGCCGCTTGGAGGCGTGGCCCGAGAGAAAGGGGCGTGTTTTGAATGTGCACTCTGCACTAAAATGGAATAAATGGTGAAATGATTTCTACTGCGCGCGTCTGGAATGTTAATGAACATGTTGCGATGGCCGACGTACAGATGTGCGTCTGCACAGCGGTTTTTATGACGCGGCTTATGACCGGTGAGAAATAATATTATGTGTACAGGGTAGCATCACAAATTAAGAAGTCAGTGTTGCGCATCGTCTGCAGTTTGCTCTACTTGTTATAATTATATTTATACTGTTAAAAAATTGGGTCACGTCGTCCGCATAACTGCCGATCCCGAAGCAAATAATAATAATAGCCGATATGATAAATCTCATCCCAACTGATATATCGGTCAGGCTCTAGTTTAGACTAAGACACGACTCCAAACACACCAACCACAGAACGCTCGCACGCTAAAAGAGAAACTTTCTTTCTATCTTTATTTCTGAGGGGCTGTCTGGCAACAGGAAGGTTGCTGGTTCGATCCCCGGCTGGCTCCGCCTAGCTAAGTGTCGAGGTGTCCCTGAGCAAGACACCACCTAACCCTAACTGCTCCTGACGTGTTGGTTGTTACCTTGCATGGTTGACACCGCCGTCGGTGTATGAATGGGTGAATGTGAGGCAACTGTAAAACACTTTGGATAAAAGCGCTATATAAATGCGATCCATTTCTCTCCTCTATGTCTTTCTCTCTTCTGCTGCGTTCGTTCGTTCGTTTGTTTGTTTGTGCTTTATTCATTATTCCATTAACCTTTTCGTGTCTTTTCAAGGTGGATGGATGCAGTCAAGAGCAGGTCTCATGGCGTGCTCCTATAAGGCGAGGACAGCGTCTCCTCCTCCTCCTCCTCATTATCCTCCTCATCCCCGACCGGCAGATCAAACAGAAGAAGAGGGCGGGGGAATCAAGTGTGCCTGGGAGAGATCCTGCTCCCGCACACATGCTCCAGAGCCGCCCCTGGAGGACTGCACGCACTTACACACCATCACTGCAATTACTGACACGCACAGACACACACACACACACACACACACACATACTGTACATACATATCAACATACTGTACATGCACGCATATGCACACACACCCATATACTGTACATACATATCTAAGAACATGCACACTCTCTCACACACACACACACACACACACACACACACACACACACACACACACACACACACACACACACACACACACACACACACACACATTACACATACACTGCACACACACATCACTGAACCCACACACACATAGGATACTGTGCACACATCACAAAGACACACACGCACACACACACACACACACACCACACACACACACACACAACACACACACACACACACACACGCACACACACACACACACACACACACGCACACGCACACGCACACACACACACACACACACACACATTCTATAGGAAGCACACTACACGCAAACATATGGAATACAGCCGGTACACGACTACACAAGCACAGAGCTACTGAAATATTCATCCTCATGTTCAGTCAATAGCAGCAGCAGCAGCAGCAGCAGCAGCAGGGTTCCAGGTGAGCTCCTGCTGCAGCCTCTGGGCACAAGGAGAAGCGACAGGAAGAGACCGGGAGAGAGGAGGAGGTGGAGGAGGAACGACCCTTGCCATCACGCACGGCCAAACATCTCCTCCGACATTAACAGCCGTTCCGCAGAGAGAGAGCCTTCTCTCTTATATGGTAAAATGGTAAATGGATTGCATTGTATTGAGCGCTTTTATCCAAAGCGATTTACAGTCGCCTGACATTCACTCGTCATCCACCGACGGCGGTGCCAACCATGCAAGGTAACAACCGACACGTCAGGAGCAGTTAGGGTTAGGCGGCGTCTTGCTCAGGGACACCTCACACTTCTCTAGACAGAGCATCGGGGATCGAACCGGTAACCTTCCTGTTGCTACTGCCGCCCCCCCTATAGGCCCTTCCCATTGCGTTCTTGCGGCCTCTGTCGACTGATACACCGCTGAAGACCTGATTAGCGCTTGGGCCGTGCCGTTAGTATCCAGGCTGATGAGGCAGCATTTAGCATTTAGCCGCCGCCGCCGCCGCCGCCATTGGTGGTGGCTGGGCTCAGTGATTACAGGGCCGTGCTCCTAATTTAAGCATGATTGATTGGTTCGTCATCACTCTCTCTCCCTCTCTCTCTCTCTCCATCTCCCCTCCTCTCTCTCTCTCTCTCTCTTTCTGTCTTTCTGTCTATCTCTCTCCGTCTCTCTCTCTCCCCCCCCCATCTCTCTCTGTCTCTTTCTGTCCCTGTCTCTCTCTCTCTCTCTCTCTCTCTCTCTCGGCTCTCCTCACCTACTGGCTGGGAGGCACTTGGCCCATCGACGGTCTGAACGGAGGCCAAGCCTGCGACACAAAGAATCCTGGATGAGCTTCCAGTTCAAACAAAGAAAAGACGAGCATGAGGAGGTGGAGAGCAGCAGAGGGATAAACTGCTCGGATAAATTGCTTTTTTTTTGTTCTTTTACAGATTTTGTGGGGTTTATCTTTTGTATCTTCAAGTTTTATGTCTCTCTCGTCGCACAGCACGCCGTATTTCACACCTCTATCGCAGCCTCCGTCATCCCTGTAAATTACTTTTACAGAGATAGTCACTTTACCAGCAAAAAAACCCCAAAAAAAATCAATGATCAGATCTTCTGAGAACCTATTAAACTAAACTACACCCTAAACCAACACTGGACCTCCACACACACACACACACAGACAGACACACACACACACACTCTGAACATTCCCTGTCTCCACCGATTTTTTTATATTGCTGTCCACCTCACACTGTTACCTCCATTCAGCACCCCCCCCCCCCCCCACACACACACACACACACACACA
>PIJE02000923.1:17916-182916 GCA_002895965.2 Coryphaenoides rupestris | reverse complement strand
CACTAACACCATCTGTCTCTGAAGGGTCCGCTGTGTGTGGATTCATGTGTGTGTGCGTGTGTGTGTGTCTGTGTGTGTGTGTGTGTGTGTGTGTTGTGTGTGTTGTGTGTGTAGTATCTGTGTGTATATCTGTGTGTGTGTGATGGGTGTGGTGTGTGTGTGATATGGTGTGTGTGTGTGTGTGTGTGTGTGTGTGTATATCTGTGTGTGTGAATGTGTTGAAATGAGAAATCAGAAAAGCCCCAAAGGTCAACAATAACAGTGGCAGCACGGTAGCAGTATACGGAGCGGTCAGACCTATTGATTTACTATCAGCGGTCCACCGGGCCAGCTGCAGCCACCACCGGCCGGACCTACGTAGCAACCCGCCTGTTTGATGGATAAATAACACACACACATGGGTCTGGAGTAAAGAGCTGTCACTGGTCAGGGCAGCCACCTCATGCAGGCACAGAAAAGACCTCGGCTGGCGCACAGACCAGGGCCCGGATGGTCGTGTGTCTTGTTAGTGTAATGTGTGTTACGTATCCGGCACAGACGCGGTCGGACGCGGTCGGTTTGTGCTGAAATAGCGCAAACCGAATGACGCCAAGGACTTTGGGGGAGGTTGTGGAAAAGCGGTCATTAAAAAAAAGAAACGTGGTCTTCAAAAATGTGCGATTTTAGGCAATGGAATGAGGAAGATGGCGATGAGGTCAGAGTTTCCCCATCGAGAGTCACGGTCGTATTGCCAAATGGAACAAGTGCAAGGGAACGCTTACTCCCCATTCACTCCGGCAGTATTCTTCTAAACATAAATTCTAAAACCACTCTGAACAACCTAATTAGGGCAGTAAAATGTATTCTTCTAAACAGTATTCTCATTGACATAAATTCTAAAACAACAACGAAATTACTTTTTAATAGCTCACTGTTTTTGGACATGCACATTTGTTTCTTCTATATTTACATTGCATTGTGTGTTTTGTTGTCGTGCGAATCAAGCTACTCAAGTGCATTCTCATTGGTTAGCTTTCTGTCGTTGTACTGTCCCCACTCCTTGTTCCTGTCTTCATGACTACCCTGCAGTATACCAGCGCCTCCTGCCTATACTGTGTATAATTACCTGAGGTCACTCGTTAGGCCATTACTTATATTATTTATATCGTTATAGTTTCCGCTGTGTTTGCCATGCTTATACAAAGGTCTTTCGTATTGTAGTTTTTTCATCATGTTTTATTTTAGTACGCCATTTTGTTCTTGTATACTGTGTGTGTATATGAATGAATGATGATAAACAAACTTGAACTTGAACTTGAACTTGTAGTATTGTTTTTTTCTTCTCCACAATTTTTCAGAACATTTGTAACAAATGATGCGGACAAAATTTGCCGTTTTAAAAAGCGGTGTGGATATGTCCCCAGCGTCCCCCGGTGAAGATGACATGACGAATGGTGCTCGCATGTTGGAAGGCATTAGGAGCAGAAAAAAATGACTAAAAAGGCACCAGAATCTCTCTCGCAATACGTGTATTCATTACAGGATTCATCTCAAACTATCGATGGGCCCACCGCTGTGTGTGTGCGGTGTGTTGGGTGTGTGTGTGTGTGTGGGGGAAGTGCTCAATATCGCAGGCGTATGAAATATGCATGAAGTACGCGTGAACCTTCCTCCCTAGACTGGTGGCAAGGTCCCTAAGCCCCTCTGCAGCACTAAAATGCACACACACACACACACAGGCACACACGCACGCACACAGCACGACACGCACACGCACACACGCACACACACACACACACACACCACACACACACACACACACATATTTACTGTATATACACGTATACAGGCACACCACTACACTATGCATTCATATAAGCAGAACACAGCATGCTGAACCTGATGGATGCCTGTCCTTCAGAGTAAAAGAGGGAGAAAAAGAGAGAGAGAGAGAGAGAGAGAGAGTAGAGAGAGAGAGAGAGAGAGAGAGAGAGAGAGAGAGAGAGAGAGAGAGAGAGAGAGAGAGAGAGAACGGATGGGTTGAGGAGACTGAGATTTTGTTAAATCCCCGAGCTGCGGCCTCTTCCGTTAATTACTCCGAAACGTGAGTTGAGGACTGCAAGCCCACCACTGTGCCCTTCATCCGGTGAAGCCTTCCTGACAGAGATGGGTGGACCACGCCCCTTCAACAACCCGAGAGGAACCTGCCAGGAACCAGCCATGCAGGCACATCCTTTCACCAAATCCAATCCTTGTGGGACGCCTTAATTTAACTTTCACTTGGTTTATCTTAGGAAGATTCTTAGAGACGGGAAGCCCATCTTGCTGGGTTATTTGGGAACCTGTTTGGGGAGAGTTTGCGGTTCACGGTTAGTTTGACGCAAGTAAAAAATTTTTCATTTGGACGGAAGATTTGTACACTTTCGGCACCGCATTAGGGCAAGCATCAAGGTTAATTGTGTACGGTGTGTGCGGTAAGGGATTCAATAATTACTTGATGACATGTAGAACGTGAGGCTTCAAGATTGTACATCGTATATTAGGGGATATAGGGATTCATTTGGAGGACTCACTCAGGATTAGTTGGGGGAAAATATCTGGGTGAGGTAATTCCTAAAGTTGATTGAAAAAAAAAAAAAGATATATTCCTAGTTTGGGCGATTCTTGCACTTATATTGTAAAAAGTTATTGGACTCCGGGTTAATTATCTGGGCTGAAATTGAGTGAGACCTGGAGAGGCATCAGCCAGGTTCGGATATGAGGACAGAACTTTGGTCCATAATATGTTCTACGACTGTGAGAAAATGCAATGGTGTGTGGATGAGCAATATCTGCGTGTTGTTGAGTGAGTGTTCAGAGCGTATGCTCTGGGCAACAGGAGGTAAAAAACATTGGGTGGAGAAAACCTTGGAGAATTACATTTCAAACGTGACATGTTTCTCCTCTGTTCTTTTGTGAGGACGACACAAAGCATCGAGATTGTGAAATTGTAGTGTGAATAACTATGTAAAGCTGACGCATGCACATTTGCATCTCTAATGTAGACGACGGAATAACAAAGAAATTACAGAGTCCTTTGCTAATGAGCACCAGAAGTCCTCTCGAGCAGAAACAACAACAACATGATTTGAACACACAAGCAAGCAACACACCACACAACAGTATGCACACCACACACACGCACACACGCACACCACCACACCGCCACACACGACACGCACAAGAACTCTCCAATAGGCCAGCAATAACTCCTACTCCCTTCCCAGCTGTGGTTGGTGAACACAACACAACACAACACAACAACAACACAACAACAACACAACACAAAAACAAGACAGAAAAGACCCCAACAACAACCAAAAACCTGCTGTGTGCCACTCATCAGAGGCCAGACATTACATCATCATATCCCCCCCACATACTGGCGGCAGCCTCACACAGCAGCAGCAGCAGCAGGGTGTGTGTGTGTGTGTGTGTGTGTGTGTGTGTGTGAGTGTGTGTGGGCAGAAGCCTGTCTCCGACTGATTACTATACAACGCACACACACACACACACACACCACACACACACAGAGAGAGAGTCACCGCGCTACCGCAGACAATCAGCACGCCAAAAAACACCAAAACAAAGCCCGTCCGTTCTCGGGCTATGGCTCCGTCAATCCCCTCTGTGCCGCTGCTTTTAGAGAACCCAACAAAGTACATTGAGGTGGGAATTAAAGCTGAAGTCGTGACAAAAAAGGGAAGGAGAGAGGGTGTGTGTGTGTGGTGTGTGTGTGTGTGTGTGTGTGTGGTGTGCGTGTGTGTGTGTGCAGGTACCAGAGAGGACAAGGGCAGGGGCACTCCCATTAATCCATCAAGCAACTGTGGATATTCGGTTAATTAGCCGGTAATTACACACCTGGGCACCACGCCAGTGCCCACCACCACACCACCACCGCCGCTGCCTTCACCCCTGGCCCGGCCCAGATGACGACGGAGGTAAACGCCCCCCCTCTTTAGTATTCATTATTCTTTCCGTCAGTCTGTCCATGCACCTATATATGGTATATACTGTATATATAAATATATATCGCTTTTATCCAAAGCGCTTTACAGTATTGCCTCACATTCACCCATTCATACACCGACGGCGGTGCCAACCATGCAAGGTAACAACCAACACGTCAGGAGCAGTTAGGGTTAGGTGGCGTCTTGCTCAGGGACACCTCGACACTTAGCTAGGGAGGCGGAGCCCGGGGATCGAACCAGCAGCCTTCCGGTTGCCAGACAACCGCTCTTATACCTCCTGAGCTACTGCCGGCCCCCCTATCTGTGTGTCTGTCCATCTGTGTCAATAATCAGTTCATCGCATAAAAGGTAACTGACCACCATCAAGAGAACAACAAATAAATCATGGATTGAAAGTTCTTTGGGGGTCCTACCAGGGAAAAGTCACCAGAGATCATCACAGCGGTCTTCAGTGTCCCCAGAGGCACGGTTCCCTGGTCCTGGTAGAGACTGGCCTGGTTCTGATCCTGGGTCTCGTAGAAATTGGTCTGGTTCTGCTCCTGGTCCTGGTAGAGACTGGCCTGGTTCTGATCCTGGGTCTCGTAGAAATTGGTCTGGTTCTGCTCCTGGGCCTGGTAGAGACTGGTCTGGTTCTGACCCTGGTCTGGCCAGCTCTCTCTGCGGGTCTGGGTGGCACGCCAGGCACGTTGGATGCTGAAGAACACAACGAATCATCTCGAGTCAATTTCCAATAGAATATGCCGAGATAATCATCGTCTATAATATAGACAATAGACTATAGACTACCCGCCCCCCCCCCCCCCACACACACACACACACATTGGATCTTATTCAATACCTTTTACCTTCGATTTCTCATTCGTTTTACACTCATCTCTTCTGACCTGGTGAACACGTTAACCTTCACCCCTTCACCCTCATGAGATGACCTCTCCACACCACAACACACAGACCTCCACCCCCATGGACCTCTCTCTCTCTCTCTCTCTCTCTCTCTCTCTCCCCCTCATCCCCTCCCCCCCCCCCCCCCCCCGTTTCCTATTAGCATGGTACAGGGGTCCAGGCTGGAGTGGTGGATCAATTACCCGATGAACAAACAACATTCACCTCCAGTGGAGCAGAGAGAGACAGCTGTGGCCAATGGAACAAATTGAATTAAGCCGTAAGCACCTCCAACCAATCCCCCTCTTTCCTCTTTTCCCCTCTTTCCTCCACCACCTGCACATTTCCATTCCTCGCCGCTGCTCCCCGCCGCTTCCCGCTTAAACTTTTCTTTCCGTTTTTTTGTTGCTATCCTACAGCTTTCCCTTGGGGGGGTTCACCTTCACCACTCTTATCTCGTCTCCTCGCCTTCCTAACCTAGCCGGGGCGATGATGTAATCACGTTAACCCCGCCCCGCTCGATCCCATTTCTTTTTCTCGCTATCCGAGAGCGCCGTGCGCCCGAGGCCTACGGCCGTTTCCCCGTCGACGGCCGCCTCACGCCTCAAAGAGGAGCTTAGCTTAGGGGGGGGGGGCCCCGCGTCGGAGTTAAGCGGTGTTACCGGCGAGTCGTTGACCCCCCCCCCCCCCCCGGGAGGGTTTGCCGCGCTCCGCGTCGACCTCTGACCCCACCGGCTCAAGAAATCACCCGATCAGAGTATTGAATCACACACACACACACACCTCTAACAAACACAACACAATGAGTGCGAGAAAAAAAAAAAAAGGCCGCCTTTTCGACATGGCAGGTCAGGGAGAAGAGAACCTTCGACGTTTAGCCACAGGTGGTACTCACACGATGGCCTTGGTCTCCAGGTGCTGCTGCTGCTCGCGGCCGTGGGCGCTGTTGTCGCCCTCCTCCTCGCTCTTGCGGGAACGGTTTCTATGGCAATGGCCAGAGAGAGAACAGAGAGAGACAGAGAGAGAGAAGAGAGAGAGAGAGAGAGAGAGAGAGAGAGAGAGAGAGAGAGAGATGTACCCAGAGATATTGGGCCAGACAGACAGGGACAGGAATAGACATCGATAGGGGGACACATTGCATGGCACTAATCCTCGGCCATAAACACTTTCACTTTAAAGAGCCACCAGATGTTTTCGCCACCAGGTGTGTGTGTGATTGGCCATTACAAGCCGTTTCAAAGTAGTCACGTGACCACCTCTAGTGTCATCACAGGTGGGAGCGCGCCGAGACGTTGGACGACGAGATCGGTCTTCTTCGCCTACCGAGTGGACCGTACCAACTGGCGGGGATTATCGCGCCATACACCATATATCTGGATGGACACTGCCACTTGTGATGTCACTAGAGGGTAGTCACATGACAACTTTGTTTAAAAGGTGAGGCCTACGTTGGTGCATTGTTGGGGTTCTTTGCATGCATTGTCATTGAATCACGTGAACATTTGAGGTGTTATCGTGGTATAAACGCTGCAAACAGTGTGAGACCTCAAGGGCTTCTGCGAAGTCCTTGAGGTCTCAACTCAAGGCGACCGGCTCCTTTAAAATACTGCCTTACCTCTCCGCCTTGAGCAGGCCCGGTCCTCCGCCGCGGCCGCAGTAGCGATGGTATCTCTTCCCCTCCTCCTGACAACACAGAGCCACGAGCCGCAAAAAGTTTTATTGGTTTTTTTAAACGGACCCAAGGACAGACAAAGTATCGGAGATTGCGCACCTGGAAACACAAATGGCTAATAAATCCTTGGTCCGATGTGAACGGTGCCCAGGCAGGACGGCTACTTATGGTGACTTGGCTCTCGTGGAATTTATCATCGACAGATATAATGTAAATGGTCGAATGGAAAATGGATTGCGTTTATATTGCGCTTCTATCCAAAGTGCTTCACAGTTGCCTTGCTCAGGAACACCTCGAGACTTAGCTAGGCGGAGCCCGGGGATCGAACCGGCAACCTTCTAGTTGCCAGACAACTTCCCAGATCTTAGCTCCTGAGCTACTGCCGGCCACAATAATGTAGTAAAATGTGTGTTCACACCATTGTCACATGCGCACACACACACACACACACACACACACACACACACACACACACCCTCAGAAAAACTGAGTCTGAGGCAGCACACATGCCAGAGTTGCACTTCCTATGAGACCCAATTCCAAGTAAGTACAAAGTGTTGGTTTTCTCAACTGGAAACTGGGTGAACACCAGCAACCATGCCCAGCCAGACAGACAGGGGGCCAGACACAGCCAGGTAGGTCCCTGGGTGACCCCCCCCCCCCCCCGCCTTCCCCCCCAGCAGAGAACGTACCCAGACGGCAGGGCATTCATCCGGGCTATATTCAGCAGCAGTCACCCTTGGCCTGGCTGTGTCTAGATGGATGTTCCTCGTCTCCCCCTCGCTCCCATTCATTCACTGACCCGTCAGTCAGACCTGTGTGCCGGCTGTGGCGGATGCACACGTGTGTGGATTTGTGCATGTGTTTTAACACGTGCGTGTGTGTGTGTGGTGTGTGTGTGTGTGTGTGTGTGTGTGTGTTCGTGTGTGTGCGCGTCCTCGTGTGTCTAGATAGACCATGAGAACTTGTTTCGTCGTACCCTATACACTCAACAGGGCTCAAGTCGATAGAGATTATGTGTTCAGCACGCCCGGGCACGGGCCAGCGGGGCCTTTAAAGCCCCTAAAGTGTATCAACACATTTTAAGTCGTAATACCGCAGACTGCACCCGAGTACTCCATCTTAGAAGCATCCCCATTTCAGCCTAAAATCAATAAATAAATAAATACTTATATCAGAGGTTTGACGCGTGGTGAAAACGCGGTGAGGACGGACGGACGGACGGACGGTGCGGCAGAGCGGGAAAACACGCAGGTACAATAACAAGGAGTCGAGATTAAAGTCCATAAACCGAGGGCGAGCCGAGCGAAGCGGACATAAAACAGGCGAAAATGAACCATTTAGCTGAGCTGACCGAAAGAAAAAACCCCCCGACGTCTAATCCACCTCATCTAGTTTGATGGATTCCACGTGAAGGGGCGGCACCTGCGCCCGGCTGTTCCGGACGTGGACCGCCGGTGCGCTAGCGATCGGCACACATTACATTACGGCGCCCCGTCGGTGGTGGTGGTGGCGGTGGTGGTGGCGGTGGTGGTGGTGTTTTCGTTTCTTCCGTCTCCGGGGGGGCCAAACACAGAAGGAGTTGCCGTCAGACTGCAGATCGCAGTGCCAGGGCCGCGCGTTATACCTCCGGGTCTTCAGAGGAGGGAGCGTCGGCGTGGCACACATTGCAATGCGTTCAATCAACTGGTTGCGAGGCGTGCCATCACATAAAAGGAAAGGGCAATTAACAAATCCTTATTCTGCTATGCATATGAAAGCCCGGCCCAGCGTGGTTCCCAGCTCTTTGTTGTTGTGTGTGTGCTGCTGCTGCTGCTGCTGTGTGTGTGTGTGTGTGTGGATTCAGGGACGCCATCACAAGATCATGATGAGCATGGAATGAACCAGGAGGCGCCTTAGAGTCCATCGGCCCCCCAATTGATGACTTATTAAAACGGTCATTTCCCCCAAAGGCGCGCTGCCGCCGGAGAGGCCGACGCTCAATATTCAAGATGAAACACACACACACACACACACACACACACACACACACCAACACACACACACACACACACACACACACCACACACACCACACACACACACACACACACACACACACACACACACACACACACACAACACACACACACACACAGGGTTCACACAGAACAGACTGAAGGCAGTTTTTAAAGCTCGGTCCCTGCCTGTGCAGGAGGGATGCTGAGGTCTTCCTGGATGACCTTCAGCCAGCAGACAAGTGTTCTATATCAGTAGCAGCCTCGTCCCCCTCTCCATACCAAACCAAGCAGACCCCCTACATACAGTATGTGTGTGTGTGTTTCATGACAACACAATGATGATGAGGAGGAGGAGAAGGAGGAGGATGAAGAGGAGGATGAGGATGAGGATGAGAATAAGGATGATGATGATCACGTTATTAGCTAGTCAATGAAATGCCAGGCAGGCAAAATGGCCGTGCTGTCGTTATGGTATCTCTTCAACTGTTGCATCACAAATCTATTTCCTATTTACTCCATTCAGAGTCTCTGAGCGAGGAGACATCTGAGGGCAAGGAGGAGGAAGACGCAGGTGAAGTGAATGCACTAATGGACCCTCGCATGCGTTCCTGCTGGAGGAAATGTATGCATTATTAAATATTAAATGTATACCCAACCTTCATCCTGTTCTACGTAGGGTAGGTACAGAGGAGAGGGGGCATACAGAATACACACACCGATGAAGGCAGGCGGAGACACACGGCTATCGGTGCGGTTTCCGCAGCAGGAACACAGGAACACAGGTGCAGCTTAACGCTAATGCACCAGTGCACCAGTGTAGACGCACAACTGGTCAAGTAAATATAAACGTTGATCATACTGGTGCTGCGACAGACAAATAAAAACCAACCAACCCTACTTTTGACGATATTCAATTAAATTCAATTCAAATTGTATTTGTATAGCACCATGTCATAGAAAAGCGGTTCAAATAAGGCACCTCTTTAGGTTCTTCAACAGGAGATATGATCCATCTTCCAGACCCCTTTACGTGTGGAAGAGTCTTCCTAATTGAATCAGGGATGCCGACTCCGTTTGATAATATCACATTACTTCAAAATGTAACATAGGAATTGATTTCTTGACTCCCCCCCCCCCCCCCTCCCCCCCTCATTATGGCTGAACAAACCACACACCGACTGCCAGGTGCCCACATCTCAGTGTTAGTGTGTGAGGTGAGATCTTGTTCCATGCTGTGTGTCAGGTGATATGAGGTAGTGAATGGCGAGGGTGTGGTATAATACTGTATACATAGTCGTATAATATCGTATATGTGGGATTGTAACAGTAGTATTATAGTAGAACTGGGAGAGAGAGAGAGAGAGAGAGAGAGAGAGAGAAGAGAGAGAGAGAGAGAGGAGAGGAGAGCGAGAGAGAGAGAGAGAGAGAGAGGAGAGAGAGAGAGGGTGGGAGGGGTGAGACGGGATGGACAGCATCAGAGACCGGATCAGACAGATGAAGGGCCTGGAAGGTTTAGGAGCGAGGAAGAATGATCATTAAAGTTCCATCCAAAAATGCAAACCTGCAGTGGTTGGGACTATTCCCAGCTGCTATTAAACCAGCAGAAAGCTGGCTTTGGGTGAACATATGGGTATGGGGAGAGAACGACACCACAGCACACACACACACACACACTTCCATTACACACACACACACACACACACACACACACACACACACACACACACACACACACACACACACACACACCACACACAGAGGAGTGTCAGTGAGCTAGCTTCTTCCAGTGATCAAAGTCAGCGTTCCCCCATTTAGAGCCAGCCTTCCAAGACATGCTAATGGGCCGGCCCAGGGTGGGATGGGAATGCCTGTGCTAGCAGCTAGCGGGGGGGAGGGGGGGCGGGGGGGGCAGCGTGCGCGTGGATTCGTGTGCACTTGGAAGTGAGAACAGCTGGGATTTTTCCTTTCATACTCGAGGATACCCGCAACGTGGATATAAATACATCATGAACGCAAAGATATCAAGATATACAGTAGATACACACGCACACGCCCACCAATACACCTAAACACACACACGCACGCACACACACACACACATACACACACACACGCAAGCCTTAGGCCTCTACACACACACACACACACCACACACACACACACACCACACAGGATATATATATTACCAGGTTGTAAGTGTGTGGCGGGCAGAGGGAGAGGCAGAGGGCGTGGAGGCTGGGCTCGTGAGCCTATATGCAGGTTATTACCTCTGGATTGCCGAGCGCCTGAGTGAGCCACAGTTGACAGGACTCAGAAGAGAGCCACCCCGCCGGGGAGATACAGAGAGAGGGAGAGAGAGAGAGAGAGAGATACAGAGAGAGAGAGAGAGAAAGAGAGAGAGAGAGAGAGAGAGAGAGAGAGAGACGATAATGCACTCCTGAAATATGACACTCTTCCCGGGGCACCAGACATCAACAGTGTAAAAGCTACTGCGTTTCTCTCTCTACCTGACGGCAGTTTGCCACGGGCACGCAGTCGCCGGCCACCTCAATTTGGCGGGGGGAACAGACGCCGGGGCTGCTGCTTGGTGGAAGGGTGGGTTTCAGGGTGGGCACACATGTTGTTGTTGTTGTTGTGTGTTCACCGCCCTGGTGGTTGAAGGTACGCGAGGCTATATTCTCGTGTGACGGTAAGTGAAAGATGTATTTTTTTTAAAAAAAAGGGGAGGCTTGTTCAGAAAAACGCTGAGCAAAACGAGGAGACATCATCATCATCGTTATCGACGAGCGATGACACGACGTGACGAAACTTTATTAATCCCAAAGGGACATTTCAGTGACAGTCGCTCGAGGGAGGACAGGGTTGAAACAAAGGAGAAGATCAATAATGCTGTACTAGTGAGAATATAATCGTGCCACATTTGGGGGGTTTGAGGGATGAGGCTATGTGTGCGGGGGGTTCAACTGTTATGGATATGCGTATTAGCATATTTGCCACGCTGTTTAAATAACCGCCGCGTCTAAATGCTTAACGAGCCCGTGGCTGTAGAAATGCTGCCGTCCCATTGATTACAGGGGGTAATGACGCCGGCCGGACAGATTCATGGGTTTTTAAGTCGCAAATCACCGTAATGCCGCGAATGCCCCCCCCCTCTATTGCAATACTTACGGTAAAAGACGCATAAATCATTCCCATCCACGCCCAAGACTTACGGTAACGTGTCATGCCCGGGACGTTTTCTGTTCTACGCGCACAGTGATTTACCGTGCTTGCGTTTCAGGCTTACTTTTTAAACCACAAATCTTAAATGTTTTGCAAATACATACATACATACATGCCTTACTTTGAGAATATGGAGGACAATGTGGAGAGATCATCATGACGTGATGATGCTTTTTATTTTATTTTTTTATGATTCTGGCCCTCCTGATCTTGAATGCCATATTTTCCAATTGTAAAACCCACAAAGCACACAGAGCTCAAATGCTGCTTATATTTTTTGTGTGAATTAAATGAAACACGACTATATTCTTTCACTGACCTCGTAAAAGGACTAGAGGTCCAAGTCTATTACGTCAAAATAAATGAAAACACACAGAAAACCTGCGTGCTTTAGTTAGCCCTTCTGAATCCAGCTGTACTCGGGGTCATCATGCCCAATGTCTGCCCTCTGCCAGCATAATGAATATATGACAGAATATGACTAATGTGAGCTCAACATTTAACCGACAGGCAGGGTGTAGCTTTGAATAAAGAAATATGTATTACAAGAGAGAGAGAGAGAGAGAGAGAGAGAGAGAGAGGGAGAGAGAGAGAGAGACGAGAGAGAGAGAGAGAGAGAGGAGAAGAGAGAGAGAGAGAGAGACAGAGAGGGAGAGAGAGAGAGAGAGAGAAGAGAGAAGAGACATAGAGAGAGAGAGAGACAGAGAGAGAGAGAGAGACATAGAGAGAGAGAGAGAGAGAGAGAGAGAGAGAGAGAGAGAGAGGAGAGAGAGAGGGAGAGAGAGAGAGAGAGAGAGAGAGAGAGAGAGAGAGAGAGAGAGAGAGAGAAAGAGAGAGAGAGAGAGAGAGAGCAGAGAGAGAGAGAGAGAGGGAGAGAGAGAGAGAGAGAGAGAGAGAGAGAGAGAGAAGGTGAGAGAGAGAGAGAGAGAGAGAGAGAGAGAGAGAGAGAGAAGAGAGAGAGAGCAGAGAGAGAGAAGAGAGAGAGAGAGAGAGAGAGAGAGAAAGAGAGAGAGAGAGAGAGAGAGAGAGAGAGAGAGAGAGAGAGAGAGAGAGAGAGAGGGGCTATTTCCCTGTCCTAATATATTGCACGGTAAGTGGCATGCTGTGATGGAGCATAGTGCTTTCAACACTCATGCGCTCAATATCCCCGGCCAGCGATAATGCGCCACACACACTATTTCAACACTCATGCGCTCAATATCCCCGGCCAGCGATAATGCGCCACACACACTACATCACAAGGCATTAAATATTCACAAGTTCAATACAACCCAGGTGGACCGGCTGCACAAATGGCCGCGCGCACACTCGCACATTCATTTGTCCCCCCTCATTAACGACACATTAACAGGTATACATTAGACAAAGGTCACACATGACACATCCACGGGGGCACAAAAGGATCCATTTGCATACGTCTCAAAGGGTGAATTTCCTGGTGAGTCTCATATATTATGGGGTATAGTGGTGGTGGTGGTGGTGGTGGTTAGGTTGTTTTAATCAGACCTTTTCCAAGTCTGCCATGGATTCGTCAAATTAGATGTAGAAACTGAGGAGGCAATACCCCCCCCCCCCCCCACCCCAAAGCAAAACCAAACAACAATAATAATAATTAAGATACTATAAATCTGTGAAGAAAATAGATGCAGAAAACAGCAGAGAGTATAAGAGACGAGGCAGAAACATTGACTGAGTGTTCTTGTATTCGCTGTCCATGGTGCTCTAATGTAACCTCTCTCTGTTACGTGTAGAGGCTTCTGTTACATGAACGCGTAATAATGACTGGATAATGGATAATGGATAATGGAAACGTTGTCCAAAATTCAGCCTACTGCAAAACTTCTGCTCTGGAAAGTGTGAATGACATCACCGCTGGCAGCCCCACGGAAATACCATCACGCTTTCACCGGGTGTAGAAGTGGGCTATAGTGCACTTCGAGATGATTATCCACCTTAACCATCACCCATGCATGCCAAGGGGGTGTGCAGGCTAAACGCTTCGCCTGATAATAATAATAATAATAATAATAATAATAATAATAATAATAATACCAAATAAAGGGGAAAGAAGTGCATGTTTGGAGCGGTTCTGGGTACCCACCTGGCCGTTGATGCAGAGCGCAAGGTGCTTCCTCTCCCGCGCTGCAGCCGCGTTCCCACCGCGCAGCCTCGACTCCTCTCCCTGGTGCATCATAGTCCTAGATCACGGACATCATTTTTTTTTTATTGACTTTAAAGTTAGGAACTCACAAAATCTGATCAGATATGCGATGGAAATTCTGCATTTGCATCTGGCACCAAAAGAGAGAGAGAGCGCAGAGATTCGTAACGTCAGTAGGCGCTGCTGCTGCTGTTGCTGCTGCTGCTGCTGCTGCTCGGCAACAAATCCATAATTTAAATGCAATGTGCTCTTTTCTTTTTAATGAATGCATGCATGCTTGACTGTATGTGTGTGTGGTATAGCGGATTATGCATGTAAAGGGGGGGGGGAGGCGGGGGAAAGGGGGCTGCTGCAGACTCACCTATGGGTGGCGTTCTTCAGCATGGCGCGGCTGTCTCCGCTGTCTCCTCGTGTTGAAGTGATCACTTGGAGAGCAGCGCGCAAGGAGTCCACACTTAGGGGGAAGCCTCGCAGCCAATCAGAGTCCGAGCTGTCGTCCAACTTCTTTTAATCACAACTTTTAAGCACAGCGTGTGTAGATGGACTGTAACCATGTTCTCTAAACACGCAGTCACACTCAATCCTGCAGGTGAAGCATCACGTATCTAATTAATTCAGGGCTATACAGGGCTCCCTGATTACCTATATTTTTATACTTCTCTAGACTTACTGTGCATTTGTAAATCTGTTATATTATTTTTTTATTATTCTGTTTATTTCTCTGTTGTTTTATTCCATTGCCGTGCAACCTGGCACAAGAATTTCCTTCGGGATCAATAAAGTTCTATCTTATCTGATCTTATCCTGCAGTTGAATCAACAGTATCCAGTTCATTCGGGGCTACCCATGCAGTGACCCCATGCAGACACATACTTGAATGAGTCAGTATGTGTATAATTATATCATGTGTTTACTCACAGCAAATATATCGTGCTAATGGTTATACAGCTGCCACGCCGTTGCTGAGAGAGCCTGGAAATAAGCGCATAATACTGCATGATACGCGAGCAACTTAAACAAACACGACGCTTTGTGTGATTTGACCACAGGCCGGCGGTGGTGTGTGTGTGGTGTGTGGTGTGTGTGTGTGTGGTGTGGTGTGTGTGTGTGGTGTGCTGGCCATGTATATGTGTCAGTAACAGGTGGCAAGGAAAGTCACTGTCCTGGTCGCTGGGCATGTGTAAGTGGCGCCTCATAAACCGCTTTAAAATAAATCCACCTTTGACTCAGCCGTTGAAGCCTTAAGCCACTGAAGCCATAAGCCACTGGAACGTTTGGTCGGATAATCAAAAACTGATAATGGACCAATCTCCACCCGTGTCCAGTGTCGGATTACTACAAGCGGATCCTCCTGCCCGTGAGCTACACCGTGGCGTTCGTGGGGGGTCTGGGCCTCAACGGCACCCTGCTGTGGACCGTGTGCCGCCGCCGCCGCCGCCAGGCGCCCACCATCACCACCACCACCAACCACCACCAGGACGAGCGGCACGGTCATCTACGTGACCAACGTGGCCGTGGCCGACCTGCTGTACGTGCTGACCCTGCCGCCGCTCATCGTCAGCAACGCCATGGCGGGAGACGCGTGGCCGTTCGGCGACGGCGCCTGCAAACTGGTGCGCTTCCTCTTCATGCTGAACCTGCACTGCAGCGTGACCTTCCTGGCGTGCGTCAGCGTCTACCGCGTCCTCGGCGTGCGCTTCCCCGTGTCCCCGCTGCCCCTGCGCCTCCGGAGCCGGCGGGCGGCCGTGGCGCTGTCGGTGTCCGTGTGGGCGCTGGTGACGGCCGAGTTGCTGCCCACGCTGCTGTACAGCCACACGGGGCGCGTCGGGAACGTGACGGTGTGCTTCGACATGGCCGACCCGCGGCGGTACGTCCTCTACTTCCCCTACGGGATCTTCCTCTGCGCGGTCGGCTTCTTTGTGCCCTTCGCGGTGATCGCCTGCAGCTACGGCTGCCTGATCAAGACGCTGTACTGCGCCAGGGGCCCCGGCACGGCGGCGGGGAAAAGGCGCAACAGGTCGCTGCGCACCGGCTCTCTGGCGGCGGTGTGCGCGCAGGTCGTGCTGTGCTTCGTGCCCTACCACGTCGTGCGCACCGTCTACCTGTTCGTGCGCGTCTACGCGGCGAGAGACTGCCGCGACGCCAACGCGGCGATGCTCTCCCTGGACGTGTGGAAGCCGCTCGTCAGCCTCAACTGCTGCGCGAATCCCCTCGTCTACTTCCTGGGCTCCCGTCGTTACCGCGACACGCTGCGCCGCTGGCTGTGCAGACGGCGGCGCGCCACAGTGCGGCCCACCGTGAGCTTAGTGGAGGTCACGGCCGCAGCCAGCAGCCAGCAGCAGCAACAACAGGTCACGGCCATGGCCTGAGAGTAATCACTGCATCCCTGCGTCTCAAATGTGTCATTTGTAATCCAATTAGGTCCCCCCCCCCCCCCCATTCATTCAATTAGTAAGACATTGATAAAGCATTGATGCCTCTGACTTATGGATCGTTATAGCATACATAATAGGGCAACAATGAGTAGTAGTAGGCGGCCGGCCTGCATTTAAAACCAGTGTGTGAGTAGGGGCGCCCCCCCCAGGGATTTTTTTGGGGCCCCGTGAAAAGAAACCATATAGGGCCCCACGTCACGTTATTTGACAAAAATGTTGACCATCATTATAATATATGGACCCATATAATACTGTGCTACTTTTACTATGTGGCTACATGAGGTTTGCATGGAGTATCATACTTAAGAGAACATTATTCTGTTCATGTTTGTTTCAGTAGGCTATTTATTATGCAAGAAGGTGACAGGGGCCCTCCGGTATATTTAGTTTTATTCTTTTTGATACAAATGTCAGTCTCTCAACCAATTTATTTTGCCAATTTTACTGTAGTTATGTCACTAATTACTTAGAAGAAAAGAAATTCAAATAAAAACAAACGTTTAATTTCAGGCTTTTAGAGGGGGCCCCGCCTCCACTTTCGCCCCCCAGTCCGACGCCCTGCGCAGTGGCATTGATCGACAATATGAGTCGAGATCTGGCGCCCTCTGTCGTTCGTACAAGGTAATGACCGCCGTTGTAGAAAATAGGCCAACAGAACAAGACACTTTGCCAGTCTTAAGAGCCATAGCCTATAGGCCTCAATGGCAAATTGCCTTTTAGACAATGTACATTACAACAGGAGTAATAATAATAGGACAAACACATCATAACAAAATCATTTTAAGGCAAACAAGTGTTTCAGTACAAAATACGTTTGCTCGTACAATTCCATGTGAAGACAAATAAATAAGGTACATGCTTCGTGGGAGGAGGAGGAGGAGTAGATGATCATTTTAATAGGCTCCTGTGGCCAAGCGATGACAGATGGGATGAGCAGTGGTCTGGGAGCTGAGACAGCGAGAGGCGGGAGAAGAAAATGAGTTAGCAACAGCTCATTAAAACACAATATAGTCGCCCTCGATTATATATATATATATATATATATATATATATATACGGCGCCCCGAGAGCCATGCTTTTCCAGACAAGACAACAGGATGTTCCGATAAATAAAAGCACATTGACAAAACGACCGTGGTATTAATGACTTTCCGGTCGTAAGGCTATGATGAAGAGTTTTGTCATAGCGGCACCAGAGCTCGTAGCCGTGTGGTGGTGGTGGTGGTGGGTGTTACCTGGGCTCCGAGACGGGACAGGTAACGGTTGCGGAGGCCAAACGCTGACATGGGTTTGAGTTTATCCTCATTTTGCAGGTGGTGCTGTTTTAGCGTCCTGGAACAATATTGTAATCAATTGTTATACAAATGGTAAAAGGATTGCATTTATATCGCGCAAGTATGTGAAACGGAAATAAAGAAAACATTTGGTGGTGCAATAAAACAGTGAGATTTCAGTATCTTTGTCACACAAATGTGTTTAATTCAATTTAAAAAAATTAACAGTTCTGAGTATAAAGTATTACTCAAGTCAACGTCTCACTTAAGATTCTATGGACCCATTCTTTTTACATGAAATCTGACACAAATGCTACAGGTTGATGTCAACAAGAACCAAACACTGACCAGAGACTGTACCTATGGACTGCTCAGCAGTCACAGTTTATTCCCGTCATGCAATCAAACATTTGGGACATTGTCATTAATGTAGTAAACATGTACTGTACCAGGTGTGTGACAATTCATTACAAGCTTTCAAAATTGTCATGTGACAAAGTGACATCACAAGTGGGAGTGGCCACCTAGATGTATGCTAACTAGATCAGACTACCAGACTAGTCATCATGAATGGCTAATCATGCACACACGTGGTAGTATGGTATAATAGCCTTTATCAAAGCATTTAGTGGCAACTTTAATGCCATTACTTGGGTAAGTGCAACTGGCTGTACCTTTCAGTGTTCTGATCCTTTTGGACCATTCAAGTAATACTCGATTTGATGAGGCGACAGAAAATTAATTTTTATGAACCTCTGAGACCAGCCGAGAGGGAAAAGAAACTGGTAGAAACTGAATAAATAAATGTTCCTATGTTCCTGTTCCTATAAAGGTTAATGATACATGTAATAAACACTGAACATTAACGTACCAAAGGCACAGGGCTGCTTCTTTGCAATTATTGTGGCTGACAACTGATATGGCCTCAAACATACAGATTTTGTTTAGAAGAGTTAAAAAATATGCAATTATGAATGTCTTACACGGATTAAAACCCACCACAGTTTAAAAACCATGCTTAAAAACAAATCAAAATGACAGCTTTGCATTAAAAATGATCACATAATTACCCCATGGTCCACCAGAGACACACTTTGTGACCTGGTCTACATGCGGACATGTGAAGTAGTTTAGAATCGTACTCAAGGCTCAAAAGTCTCTTAGGGTATATTAAAATAGGAATGACAGAGACTACTGGAGGAGACCAAGGATGGGGATGAGGATGTGCTACCCCACACCAGGTGAGCCGTCTCTGGATAGAGATTAGTCAGTATGTTGCCGTCGAGGTGGAGAAAATTGGCTGTGATTAAAAACTTCACCACCACCACCACCACAACCACCAACCGTGTCCTCTATCACCGTGCGCCAGACAGTCAGACTTCTGGTGGGAAGAACCCCAGACCACAGCACAGGGGGGGGAGGGGGCGGAGTCAGTCCTGCAGTCTTGCCCCCTTTGACAGTTGATTGACAGTTCTGGGGGGTATGGGGTGTTGGTGTGGTGGGGGGGGGGGGGGGGGGGGCAGTGCAGTGCAGAGAGCTGGCTCCGAAGCCCTGGACCATGTGTGTGTGTATGTGGTTTACTTCTCATCATCATCATCATCATCATGATCATCTGGAAAATAGCAACTACGGAAACAAAGGTGTGAAATTAGTACGCATCGTAATAACACAGTGACAGAAACCCTGGTGAGATTATTACCCAACAATCCACGTGACAATGAACTGCATGTTACTGATTGGGTTAAAAAAAAAAAAAAGACCACATAAGCAGATTCGCGTTAAAGTAGGAAATGAAACTCACACGACGGGTGGACTGGACCGCTGCAATGTGAGCAATTTCCCCGAAACGTTTTTTTTTCTTTTTTTTTTTTTAAACATGCCACTTTCAAGGAAAACACGCCACCGTTATAATAACAGGGTTGAGGTGAGCTGTTGTTAAGCGAGGTGGCAGTGTTGTTGTGAGGCTAGCACGGTACAAACATGTATTTTCTTTCTGTTTTTCGTAAGGCTGAACAGAACAGAACTCGCTAATCTGCGATCGTTGAGTGGGCTGTTGGAACAACGCTTTTGAGTCCCCTCTAGCCGTCCCCGTACACACAGAGAGAGAGAGATATATTTAGTTCTTTATAAATATATATTTAGAGAGAGCGAGAGGCGGAGCGAGAGAGAGAGCGAGAGAGGCAAAGGGAAGGTCAAGATTTTACTCACTCAGAGTCTAAAGTGGGCTTCTTCTGGAGCGTGGCTTCTTTCTGGAGCGTGGCTTTCTTTCTGGAGAGTGGCTTCTTCCTGGAGCCTGACTCGGGCAGTGGTTGACAAGTTCAACTCCCCGCCTGGAGGAGGTGAGCGTGGGGTACAGGGGAAAAACACATTTAGCGCTGGAGCGAGCAAAACAAGCGACGCAATAAGAAAAGATCAACTTTGTGTTGTGCTACATTTGTGTGTGGGTGTCACGGCAGCAGCAGGAGTAAAAACTACAGAGCACAAAAGAAAAGCTTTTAAATACGAATATGCAAAAGACAGATATAGACTTCTGTCGAGGCAATCTACACGAGAAGTACAAATCGAAATGCAAATGCTGAATGTAAATATTGGGCCCTGAAGCAGCAATCCGATATTGAACTCGAGTGCGGGCGGTGGGCTCCAGCAGCTTTCGTCCTTACCTTGCACGTAATCCACAAAGTACAGCGCCACCACAGCCATCAGGGCAACTACAACCACACACACACACGGCACACACACACACACACAGACAGAGACAGGGAGAGTGAGCATCGGCCCATTCAAAGAGATCTTGGAGAGGGATCGGTTCATCGATACGGGCACTCAAAGAGCCTGGGATTACTGACGGCAGATGCAGGCGCAGAAGAAGACCTCCAGAAATAGGTATCCTTTGTTGTCTAGGATGGCCCCGGCTGCCATGGCGATCAGAGCCAGCCCCAGGTTCTGAATGGACTGCATGCTGAGAGAGACAGAGAGGGAGGGGGGGGGGGGGTGGCTGAGGATGTTTCTTTAGAGCAGTCGACGTCGTGGAAGTCATTTAATGAGACGGGGGCTGTATGGGGGGTGTGGTGGTATGCATACTGGGGTTATGATACATTTTTTTAATGGCAAAATGACATTTTAAAAGGTTTAACTCGTAGCTACGATCTTCTACCAATCACTTTGTGTGTTGCAACTCGTTCACTGGGATGGATAATACAATCAATTCCACGATGTGGAAGCAGATGAACATATGCCAATATTCTCTTACTAAATGTTTCTTAGATTTATTGTTATGCGTATACACTTTACATATATTATTATATTTATTATTCTATTGTTTTTTATTTTTATATTGTTGTTATTTTTGAGCCATCTCTGGCACAACTATTTACTTCGGGAGTAATAAAGTTATCTTATCTAATCTTAATATTGGGGTCGCAGACATTCTTTTGCCTATAAATGTGGTCATGGGTGGGGCCGAAGGAAGGTTGGGCAGCACTGGGTTACATCTAAACGGTATCGGGTGGTTTTGGTGTGTGTGTGTGTGTGTGTGTGTGTGTGTGGGGGGGGAGGGGTGTCAGCCAACGTACAAGCCGTAGGCGGTTCCCAGCTGGTGGTCCGGCACCACGTAGGCCACCATGGGCCACAGAGCGCAGGCCAGCAGGGAGTAGGACACGCCCATCAGAGACTAGCGGACACAAGACAAGACACAAGCACTCACACACACATGGAAAAAGCCACTTCGAGGCAACCGAGAAAAAGTAAGTAAAGCCAACGACGAGATGCACAACAAAATATATGCTTGTACGTCCTGGCACTTAAAATAGAATAGTACTTGTTCTATTCCAATGTTACAGTACCGTCAGCGATATATTGTTCTTTTACTCTCTTTTGACAGACGTACGTATTGTAAGTCGCTTTGGACGAGAGAGAGAGACTCCCTAAAATGTCCTAAATGTCAATAGAAATATAAATGTCAATATAAATGCACAGCCATGCACGGTCGCCATGTTCGGCATTACCATGGCGATCCAGGGGTTCCAGAAGGTGAAGGCGAGCATCATGTGAGAGGCGAGCGTGGTGACCACCGCGCACATGACCCAGATGACGTTGCGGCCCGTCTTGTCCACCATGAAGCCCAGGATGGGAGAGGCGGGCGCCGAGATGATGTACACCACACTGGGGAGGGGGGGGACAGGGACAGGGACAGGGACAGGGACAGGGACAGGGGCGAACCCAAAGTCAAGGACGGTAACGGCTTATCAACAGGTTCTGAGTGCGGCAGGCAGTCGATCGTCAACAAATGTCAGTGAAAAGCAAACAAAGGCGACTCCAAGAACGAGCTCAACGGATGAACAGACCTTTCTCAAACAGGTGTTGCCAAAGGAGAAATTACATTATTAGGTGATGAGCCAAACGTGTCAGAAGAGTACGTGTAAGCGAGACATAAAACACCCGTTACCTGTTGATTGCTCTTGCTTGGGCTGGAGAGAAGTCGAACTTCTCAATAAAGAAAACCCTGTCACAAAACAAAGCAAAAGTAAGAATGACGAAACAGCCGGCAGTAGCTTGTGACATGTTCCATTGGGGGTCTGACAAACAACATGACATACCCGGCTTATGCAGACAGGTTGTCACGATTATGCTTATTAACAAACACGACGATCACTCCATAGCATGCGTTTGCTTGGCAAGTATTGACCTTCTGTGGCGATAACAAAAGCGTGGCTTTGAAATTCAAGAGTGCGTCTCAGGGATTGAAATGCAGCCCAACAGGCCTCCATCGTCTCACGGCGTAATCTATTCTCTCTGTCCGCCGATTCCTTTTAATGGTTATAACACATTATTCTGTGTTAAGATCTGTCACAGGGAACACAGTCACTTTAAGAAGCTGCTATACATCATATTTTGCCTGGAGAGGTCCGCATTTATTATTCGACTGGAGAGCAATAGCAGTACATTACATTTGCAGTAGCTTTACTCAATTTTGATGAATGTTATTCGAGTTATCCGATATTTTATTCATGCTAACATAATGAAAATATGTTTAACTTCAAAGGCTATTCAACAATGCAAGCAAACCTGGGCTTGGACGGTTGAATTGAGCAGAGTGATAAAGCAGAGAGCTGGACAATTGGACAGGCTGGAGGGCCGGTGATATGCAGATACTGTTGGGTTGTGAAATGCTCATTTGATTCAATATGGAGACCGGGTCAACAGCTTTAGTCTGTCTATCCCCCTATCTGGTGAGGATACAATGAGGAGCAGTAGGCAAGATTTAGAGGGAATGCCACTCAGCAACATGAATTTGAAAAGACAGAAGGCAAAAAATAAAAAAAACAACCTTCCCTCTGCCTTAAGCCACTCCCAACAAAAATCATTGGGCAGAGGAAGGCAACCAGGAACTGGACTTTTCCTGATTGTTTGTTGCAAAACTAGCCCTGATTGGTTGACTGGATTTACAGCAGATAGCTGCTGGAATGTCTTGAGTAATTTGACACGTTTGACTTCATTATATGACAGAAATATTGCCTACTGCTCCCGATAGAAATGCTTCACAGCCAAAATTGCTGTGACATCACATGTCACACAGCTGACACAAATCAAATCGGTCACAGAAGCTGCTGTGTGAAGTGTGTGAAGAGGAAGTGTTTAAACAGTACTCACTGTCCTAGTCCAATAAAGGGGAAGATGGCCACATAGTATCCCACACAGATGATGAAGATGAGCCACAGTGATAAGGGGAAGTCCTTCACGTCCGTCAGTTTGATCACCTCTCCTGCAAACACACACACACACACAGACGGGTTGAAGGACCAGCATCAACACATTGCTCTGTCACATGCAACACAGGGAACATGTCAGCCGTCTGTATAATATAATTATACATTTATCGAATTTATCGAAACAGACATTTAGAACCTCTCAGACTTAATCATGCTCATGTGGTTTGATTTGGTTAAATTCGACTGTTCAAGATATTAAATAAATAGCCATAAATAGTTCATCTCTGTGCGTTTCCTTAAATTATGTTAAAATCACGGCAAAAAATATATGCGCCATGTCAGAGAGCTATGATGGCAAAAGAAAGTGAAAGGAAAAAAAGTGTATAAAATAATCGTAATTGAGGTAAAAGTTTGAAATAATTGTGATATTGATTTGAACTTTCAGGCTCCGACCTGAAAGCAAAACAAAAAATGAGAACTGAAAAACGTCAATAAGAATCCATGTGAGAGCACTAAGTTTCAAAAGAGTTCCACGTGCAATGAAGTCATTAAAAAAATGACTTAAAACAATAAAGAATAAGGAAACGGATTCAAATGCGAGCCGGACTGCCATAACAGGTTGGGCTTTAAGCGCACCTGTTTTTCCCTGCTCCTTTTTCAGGATCCTCTCTGCCCTCTTGTCCAGGTAGCCCAGGACCAGCGCACAGGCCAAGGAGAAGAAGCACGTTACCGCCGCTGACAGAGAGAGACATTTTTTCAATAAATTAGCGATGGAGAGTCCTTGGTATACTGGAAAATAACAAAAAGACCAAGCAGTGCTCCCAGTTTCTTACTGGTGTTACTTTCTGCGATACGTTTCCGTTAAATCTCCCGCACAGCCGTTATGGCAACAGGCGTGTGAAAGTGGAAGTGAAGCACGAGACTTTGAGGGGAAACTAACAAGTGAGCTCTTTTAGCACTCGCTCCAGCGGCCTTGTCGTCGGAGAACACTAGCAAGTCTCCGCCAAACAGAGCGATCTAGTGGGTGGAACCGGAGACGATTGTTAGGCTGATTTTTGCTGTTTGTGGTTCTGTTGTTTTAAGTCATACCTTTTTGTGTAACCCAATAATTGACAACAACGACCCACAACAACAAAAAAAAAAAAGAGATATCCCGAGCTGGTTATCAAGGGGATGCAAGGAGTGAGAGTGTGAAGGTGTGAGTGTGATTAGCCATTACAAGCCATTTCAAAATTGTTCATGCGACTAAAATTACCATCGTGGCAAAGTGACATCACAAGTGGGGAGTGTACACACCCAGCAGTATGACGGACTACCAGCCTACCCGCCACCAGTGGACTCGAATACCAATCTGGGTGGACACTCCCACTTGTGATGTCACCATGTCACAATGAACTGAATTTTAGTCAACAACATCATCCTCCTCCTCCTCCTCCTCATCCACACAGGACCGTACCGATCATTGAGCGCCCATCCAAGGGCAGTGGCCCCTCGGAGCCGACCAGGTCCAGCACCACTGTTGTACACCCAGCCCATGATGTTCATGTTCACCGTACTGCCCTGCCACCACGGCACAGCACAGGAGATGGTGGTCAACATAGTTTAGCGGTCACATTACGGAGATATGTACTGTGTCCAACAGACTGTACCACACAGCCTTAGAGGACCACTAACGGTTGACTAATGGCTGTTGAGAACCAGAGTTGTTGGAGTCGAGAACGAGAATACAGGAACTTAAAAGTCTAACCGCAGGGTACAGTCTAATGTAATTGGAGTATGCGTTCTTTAAACAATCATGAGTGCTTGAAACCTGATAGAAGTAATCATGCAGATCTTGAATGTTGTTAGGCCTTATTCAAATCGGTTACTCTCCCAGCGATATATTGTTGTTTCCCTCTTTCGATAAATGTATTTATTGTAAGTTGCTTTGGACAGAAGCATCTGCCCAAATGCCCTAAATGTAAATGTGTGCCAATCATTTTGCCACAGAGTTTCATCACCCTTGTCAATGATTTTGTTTCCTTTTTGATTGAGAGCTGCATAACCAAGAGATGAATACAAAAGTGCAAACTGACTCAATAAAAGATGAATAAAACAATGTCATCAGGTATCTGTCAACCTGGAAAAACATCATCTCATTGTTAAATACGATGACCGAATAATTGACAAGACACAACAATGTCAAACTGTGTGTCCATTAATTATAATAGTGTTTGCAGAAAACAGGCTGGTGACATCTGAAATCAATGCAGGTGTCCTTAGTTTCAATTCTAAAAATGCTTCTTTGCCCCAATTCAAAAATAGTTTGAGAGTTTGAGTTCAGATGCCTCACTATGACTGTATCGTCTGCAAACTTCACAATGTCGACAACTCATTTTTACATTGCTATACCCATGTCCGTACACAAATCTTGCATTTTATTACCAATTTATAGTGGTCATCTGTATTCTATGCAATGTAAACAGCATGAGTTACAACATTTTAACACCTGGTGTGCACTTAAACACAATTAAACATGTTCAAATCAACACGCATTGCTGGTCGTTAGCATTGCAATAGCGCAGCCGCCCGCGCCATAGTGTGTGGGCCACTCGCTCACTCTTACTTGTGCTAAGTGCTAAGTGCTTACCAGTCGAGCCATGCTGAGCTGCAGGCCGAACACCAGGTTCAACTCCTTCCCCTTGAACCAGTTCACTGCATAGGTGTTTTGAGCCACGGACAAAGACTCACCACCAATACTGACAAAAACAAACAAGAAGAAACTGTGTTGCACAGAAGCCCATTCCAGTGAAACTCAACTGAAACAGTGAGAGCAAACATCTCACTTTAAATGTTATAATATGATGGAAACTCTGACGATAAAGGTTGTGCTTATTTAGTTCTTACCCAAAAACAAACCGTCCAACTTCCATCAGCCAGAAGTGGTTCGACAGAGCCCCAGCAGCAAATATGACCTATGAATATGCAAAACAATATTACACAAATGCAAATACATAACGCTTTAGAGGCAATACAATGGAAAACATTCACATACATTTAAAATACTATATTACTATATTTGGGCAAAATGCCTTAAGAAGTAAACCTACCTGTCCAACACAGACGAAAACGGAGAAAATGATGGTTCCCAGCCTACAGCAACATTAAAACACGGCGTCAACAACCACTAGGGCAATAGGACACAATATGCCAGGATAACATTATGAGAACATGAGTGCCATGGCCCCCCCAACTGGAAGAAAACAGAAAACACACACACACACACACACACACACGTGCACACACACACACACACACACATTAAATAAATAAATACATTCACACACCTGATGCCAAAAACTCTGTCCAGGAGAAATCCGCCCAGAAAGCAGAGGACCACGTTGGGCCAGGAATACCAGGCATACAGCTGCATGAACTGGGACGTGTTCAGGTCCATGACCTAATACAATGGAGAGCACAGAGTCAAATAGAGTCACACTAATCTAATAACGTGGGTTGTGTTTGCTCTGAGAATGTAGACGACTACTACTGCTACTGCTACTACTTAGGGTTGGGTATCGTTTAGATTTTTCCGACACCGGTGCCAAAACGATACTTTTAAAACGGTACCGGTTCCTAAACGGTGCCTGAACCGATACCTTCTTTAAAATAAAGAGCAAACAATAACGTTAAAGAATGTCTTTTTTTTTTATTGCTAAGGCAAAACCATTGAACAATATATTAACTCTTAAAGTAACACTGTTTAAATTAGAATTACAATTAAATACAAAACACTATTAAACATTACTAATAAATATTAAATTAACAATATCAACAAATAACAATTATACAATAAATAAGTCTACAGTAAGTTGAAAACTACTCTTACAACTACTCTGCATATTCTACATCCACCTGTGCACACAATCAACAATCTTTTGGATGAAAACCCGCTAAACACGATCAAACCCGCCTAAACACGAACAAACCCGCAGAAATCAGAACCCGCTAAACACATCAAACCGTAAACGATCAGAACCCGCTAAACAAAACCGTCAGAACCGCTAAACACGATCAAAACCCGCTAAACAGGTTCAGAACCCGCTAAACACGATGTAAACAAGCTTGAATCCTCTCAGTCTCCTCCTGCCACTCCTCCTACAACTCTTTGAACCGGTGCCATAACCATCCCTACTACTACTACAGTACTACTACATGTGGGGGAAAAAGCCAGGCTTGGATCATGATCATGAGGAGTTGTCATAAGATAAGATAAGATAAGAGAACTTTATTGATCCCGGAAGGGAATTCTTGTGCCAGGTTGCATAGCAATAGAATAAAACAATAGAGAATTAAATAAACAGTCAATGGGATGTGGAGGAAGGGGGGAGGAAGGGGGAGGGGAGGGGCTTTCTCTGCTTACCTGGACGACTTCAGTCTGGAGTGCAGCAGGGTTATCATAGCAGAAGTAGCTCCCTGTCAAGTAGTCATCATAAACATAAATAACAAATAATAATAATAACAACAACAACATGTCCTGCAAGAGTCCAACAACAACAACAACAACACCAACAACAACAATCACAGCAGGACTTTCTCTGCCGACTCACCGAAGCCCAAGAAGCACATGAACAGCAGGACAACTATTCTGTGCAGTAAGCGGCTCGGGTCGCAGATCGCCAGCATGGCTTTTAGCGGGTTCCCCGGAGTCGGGTTCTGCCGGTCGCCGGGTTCGCCATCGTCATCGTTACCTTCCAGCAGAGCCTGGCGCTCCTCCGCTAGGTCCGCCATGGTGCTCACTCACTCACTCACTCACTCACAGTGGAGGTGGTGATGGTTGGTGGAAGAGCATGAACGCCGGGTCATGTGACCACGTCTCCCCACCATGTGACCATGACTACGCGAGCGAACGAACGGAAGCGCGGCACGTGATACGTGGTCGGGCCGCTCGCAGCAGCAGCAGCAGCAGCAGCAAGCAGCAGCAGCAGCAGGAGGTCATTTATCGTTTGTGTGTTTATGTATTTTATTGTATGTAACTACAGTATGTGTGGATGTCATTTGTATTTATTTTGTAACTTTTTGTATTTATTTATTTATGTATGTATGTATGTAGGCCTATGTATTTATGTATTTATTTATGTATGTACAGTATGTATGTATGTATGTATGTATGTATTGATGTATTTATTTATGTATGTACAGTATGTATGTATGTATGTATGTATGTATGTATGTATGTATGTACAGTATGTATGTATTCATATATGTATTTATTTATGTATGTATGTATGTATGTACAGTATGTATGTATTTATTTATTTACTTATTTCTTCATGTATTTATTTATTTATTTCTAATGTGAACAATGTCAATAGTTTTTGTGAGTGTTAATTTGTAAGTTTTGAGTTGAATCTTAATTAAATCTAATTAAAATAAATTGCTGAAGAAGTTACAACAAAAAGCTTAAACAAAGGAAAAAGATTAAACGCCAAGGAAGTGGAAAGTAGAAAGGTAACAACAAATGTAGGACGAATAAATAAAAGAGTATTTGTGAGTTTGTAGGTGCGAGGTGTGGTAGAGTGGAGTGGAGCGGAATTGTAATTTGTAAAGAGGCCGACAGCCTCAGCAAGGTGTGCATGTGTAACAGGTACAACAGGGAGATGTCTCTTAGCAAGTCCTGATGCCGCTCTCTCTATGCCACCCTCTCAGGTGAGTCAGGTGAGTCTGTACCTGGGGTGTCCACCCAGATGTCTGGTGAATAGATCAGCCTATCAGTTGCTAAAGTCCACTAGGTAGGCTGGTAGGCTGATCTATCCAGCATACTTCTAGGTGGACACTCCCACTTGTGACGCACTTGTGAGTGGGGCCATTGGGCAGGAGTAGCTGAGGAGGTACGGAAGGTTGCTGGAGGTTCGATCCCCGGGCTCCCCTCCTCCTAGCTAAGTGTCGAGGTGTCCCCTGAGCAAGACACCACCTAACCCTACCTGCTCCTGACGTGTTGGTTGTTACCTTGCATGGTTGACACCGCCGTCGGTGTATGAATGGGTGAATGTGAGGCAACACTGTGAAGCGCCCCGGGATTAGAGCTCACGTTTATTGTGGGCCGTGTCGACTGCAGGGTGAATAAGATGGAGACATATAATGGTGATGATCAGAATGAAAGCAGAAAAAAAACCGCATCAAAATCAATTTCATAGATTGGATTCATTCAAGTGCATCATACCTCATGGGGTGCAAACGGTAAGAATCAAAGTAATTACATGAACAGTTTACGATGAAAACTAAGATGCATTGATTTTATTATTATTAATAATAATACTAATAATAATATACACATTCTGCATTGGGACAAGTAACAAGTTGTTTTCAATTTCATACGACCCCGAGTTGGATTAGCCGGTGACAACTCTTTGACTTCCATTCAAAGTTCACTTGTCCTGCTCTGCGTCGTGTTGGGCCTCCCAGCACCAGAACCACTCCGTCACCTTTTACCAACCCAGCCGGGAGACTAAATTGCCGCAGACACTTAGATTTTTTTTCATTATTTTATCTCTCTCTCTCTCTCTCTCTCTCTCTCTCTCTCTCTCTCTCTCTCCACGTCTCCTCCATGTGCCGGCTCTGGCTGGCGGCGTGTCGCCATGGTAACTGGCGTTCCACGGATAGCAGAGGGGGATTCTCTGAGAACGATGGGAGTTGGAGGAAGAGGAAGAGGAGGAGGAGGAGGAGGAGAGAACGCGGTTCCATCGCTTTCTCAGTGGCCCGTGAACGTTTATGTGGAGTGGGCGTGTTTGAGGAGAGACACTCGACTGTCACTCACACTGAATGGATGCATCGTGGACGGCCATCTCGCTCTCTCTGACGTGCTGCATGGTAAAACAACGCTCGCGACGCGCACTCTTGGCGGTGGCTGTCAATCAAGTGCTCTTGACGGTGGCTGTCAATCAAGTGCGTGCTCTCCGGGGGCGTGGTCACTTCCTCCGGTGAACGGACGAGCCAATCAGTGACTCTGAAAAGAATAGTATACCTTGAAAGACACCAAGACGCTCACCGACTGGCCGGCCGTCGGCCCAGCGTCACCACAGCGTCGGCCCCGCGTCGGCTGAACCGGCGGTGGCGTCGGCTGAACTACGCACTCAAGATATTGTCAGAAGTATTGGATACAAGTATACAACATAAATGGCATATACTGTATACCGTTTTTGGGATGTTGGGGGGTATACCTCACCGACTGGCCGGCCGTCGGCCCAGCGTCACCACAGCGTCGGCCCCGCGTCGGCTGAACCGGCGGTGGCGTCGGCTGAACTACGCACTCAAGATATTGTCAGAAGTATTGGATAAAAGTATACAACAAATGGCATATACTGTATATCTTTTAATATACTGTAGTGTCGTGTACATACAGGACACACGTCAGATACAACAGAAAGGTAAACGGAACATTCCGGAGCTCGTGGAGCGACGCCGCTTCAGTCTAGACACAGAGCGACTTTAATCGATGTTTACCCGGCTGCTATTAGCGGCAGCCCCCAGCAGCCGGCGGGTACGGGCACAGCTACGATCCATAAGTACCCAGTGCGAACAATCTCGCGGGACGCGGGCGGCGCCGCGCCGCCCGCGCCCGCTTCACCGCGGGCGCGGGTATACGCCAGGCCGCGCTCCTCTCCGCTGCGTCCGGGCATCCCGCCGGGGAGGGCCGCATGCACAGGCAAGAGGGAAGTCGGCAGCCCCACGCGGAGGGCGACACTGGGGGAAGAAACTGGGAACGGGAGGCGCGCGGCGCGCGCGCGCGCGCGCGCGCGCGCGCGCGGCGGGGCGTGGCCCCAAATGGTCGGGGCGCGCCCGGGAGTCCGTCGCGCGTGGCGGCGTCAGACGGCCACCGCTGCCGGGTCGCAGTCACACACGCTTCCATTCATGCGCTACGAGGGCCACGTCTGCTCTGGCATCCCCGGCACGACCCACGAACCCACACTCTATCCACAGTGCTGTACGTTAACGTTGTTACAAAGCCCTATCCAAAGTATTGCCTCACATTCACCCATTCATACACCGACGGCGGTGCCAACCATGCAAGGTAACAACCAACACGTCAGGAGCAGTTAGGGTTAGGTGGTGTCTTGCTCAGGGGACACCTCGACACTTAGCTAGGAGGAGGGGGAGCCCGGGGATCGAACCTCCAGCAACCTTCCGTACCTCCTCAGCTACTCCTGCCCAATGGCCCCACTCACAAGTGCATCACAAGTGGGAGTGTCCACCTAGAAGTATGCTGGATAGATCAGCCTACCAGCCTACCTAGTGGACTTTAGCAACTGATAGGCTGATCTATTCACCAGACATCTGGGTGGACACCCCAGGTACAGACTCACCTGACTCACCTGAGAGGGTGGCATAGAGAGAGCGGCATCAGGACTTGCTAAGAGACATCTCCCTGTTGTACCTGTTACACATGCACACCTTGCTGAGGCTGTCGGCCTCTTTACAAATGACAATTCCGCTCCACTCCACACCACATCGCACCTACAAACTCACAAATACTCTTTTATTTATCGTCCTACATTTGTGTTACCTTCTACTTTCCACTTCCTTGGTGTTTAATCTTTTTCCTTTGTTTAAGCTTTTTGTTGTAACTTCTTCAGCAATTTATTTTAATTAGATTTAATTAAGATTCAACTCAAAACTTACAAATTAACACTCACAAAAACTATTGACATTGTTCACATTAGAAATAAATAAATAAATACATGAAGAAATAAGTAAATAAATAAATACATACATACTGTACATACATACATACATAAATACATATATAAATAAATAAATACATACATACTGTACATACATACATACATACATACATACATACATACATACATACTGTACATACATAAATAAATACATCAATACATACATACATACATACATACATACTGTACATACATAAATAAATACATAAATACATAGACATACATACATACATACATAAATAAATAAATACAAAAAGTTACAAAATAAATACAAATGACATCCACACATACTGTAGTTACATACAATAAAATACATAAACACACAAACGATAAATGACCTCCTGCTGCTGCTGCTTGCTGCTTGCTTGCTGCTGCTGCTGCTGCTGCGAGCGGCCCGACCACGTATCACGTGCCGCGCTTCCGTTCGTTCGCTCGCGTAGTCATGGTCACATGGTGGGGAGACGTGGTCACATGACCCGGCGTTCATGCTCTTCCACCAACCATCACCACCTCCACTGTGAGTGAGTGAGTGAGTGAGTGAGCACCATGGCGGACCTAGCGGAGGAGCGCCAGGCTCTGCTGGAAGGTAACGATGACGACGGCGAACCCGACTCCGGAGAACCCGACTCCGGGGAACCCGCTAAAGCCATGCTGGCGATCTGCGACCCGAGCCGCTTACTGCACAGAATAGTTGTCCTGCTGTTCATGTGCTTCTTGGGCTTCGGTGAGTCGGCAGAGAAAGTCCTGCTGTGATTGTTGTTGTTGTTGTTGGACTCTTGCAGGACATGTTGTTGTTGTTATTATTATTATTATTTGTTATTTATGTCTATGATGACTACTTGACAGGGAGCTACTTCTGCTATGATAACCCTGCTGCACTCCAGACTGAAGTCGTCCAGGTAAGCAGAGAAAGCCCCTCCCCTCCCCCTTCCTCCTCCCCCTTCCTCCACATCCCATTGGCACTGTATTGGATAGGGCTTTGGATAAAATCGCTATATGAATGCAATCCATTTAACATTCCAATATGTTTCCTTTAAGTTCAGTTGGGCTTGTTTGTCTGTGGGGTTATGAGAGGGCCTTGTTGTGGAGTGTGTCTACCTTCACAGATTATTGTTACTTACTTGTATGCATGTGACCCAATTGAAGGCTCTCGGGACTCGTGTCTATTCATGCCAAGTATGATGATGCATTCACTTTGCGGGTATATTTTGTGTTAATGATCATCTGTCCCAAGTGTCCTCAACGTGCACCGCAGACTGCTTAAACTGTATTGCTTAACTGACTGCTGATTCATGAGGTTTTCAGACATTGGAGTGTACATGTCAGAGAATTTAATCCGAAGGGTGACAAATGGCCTCCTACTTCCGAGCGGCCCCATCGGCTCGTAGCTCATTCATGTCCTGCCCACATATAACTTTATGTCTGCACCGTGACAAGGAGTAGGCAGGGAGCCACGGTGGGAGTGTATTCACGGCGTGAGGATTGTGTTTCGTGATTAAATGAGCCCGGCCCCAGACACCCTGCTACGACCGGCATCGTAACAAGGTGATGTTATTGATGCAGAACCAGATTGTGATTTCTCAAAGGTCTCCCTAAGGCTTTGTGTGGCGTCGAGCAAAAAAAAAAGATTCTTTTTCATCCTCCATATAATTGGAAACTATAAAAATGATGTAGAACCTCGTGTTTAGTGGCAATTGTCCCGTGTTTCTAAGGCTGGGTAGCACCCACCCATCCACTCAACTCGCCACAGCAGAGGAGGCTTTTTTTTTTGGAAAGAGAACATTTAGCTTTCTGCCAAAATGGGGGAAAAAAAAGGATTTTAAGGATGCACCTTTGTTTCGTGAAATTGTATAGCAGAGATCCACTGCCCTCTAGTGTTCAACCTGCAGACTTGCATGTTCTCTGCTCACACTTTCACTCATGTGATCAGAATTTAGCTGATGGTTTAGAAAATAGATGCTTAGCCTAGCCATTCATAACCCCCCCCCCCCCCACCCACACACACACACACACACAACATGTACTCATTTGTGGTGAGGTTTGGATTGTTTTTAAACTATATTATATCTATATTTTATTATTGTATCCATTTTTTTGTTTCACTTTGTATGCACTTATTCACAGATACCAGTATGTGCAATATGCATACAATACAATACACTATACAATACAATACACATATAACTATAAGCACAACACAACAGTGGTAGCCCAAACGGCATCCTAATAATAATAATAATAATAATGTGTCATGCATAGTCCACAGAGCCCGTTGTTATCATCCATTCCTGGCTCCCATTCTTCCGTCCCGTTATCTGTAGAGAATGAGCTGACACACTCTCCCCCCCCCCCGCCCCCTCACACTGGGATGACGAGGAAGCAGAGTGCAGTCCAGACAAGATAACACGGTTGTCGCAACGAATACTTTATATTATTGTTGTTAATATTAATAATTGTTAGCTTTCTACAAAAAAACGAACATAACTAGGTAGAACTAGTTCTTCACAAGTACAAAACCGCCACGTTTCCCATAACCCATAACCGCACGGGAACCATTTTGCGCTCACAGGTTGTGTTCGCTGTACGTCAGCCCCGTGTTGTTCAGCACGATCTGCGACATCTCCCGCTGCGTGGACGTGGCCGACGGTGACTCCCGGCGTCTGGCGGGAAGGGCCTGCGGCTGAGCGTGGCCGTGAGCCGCCGCCGGAACACCTTGCACAGGAAGATGTAGATGAGAGGGTCCAGGCACACGTTGGTGGCCGACAGCCACAGGGTGGTCTCCTTGGCGACGTACAGGGCGTTGCTGGCGCTGCACTGGTTGCCGGCGCCGCGCGTCTGCGTCAGCGTGTACGGCACGCGGGCGAAGTGGAACGGCGCGAAGCACACGAAGAACACGCCCACCACCACGAACACCTTGGCCTTGGTGCTGCGGCTGGCCGCCTTGGAGCTGCTCTTGGAGGCACGGTAGGACTCGTACACCTTCTTGCTGATGAACGTGTAGCACACGACCATCAGCGCCAGCGTCCCCCAAAACACCACCTGTGGACACAGTTGACAGTTCGCTTTGTGAACCATTTTCCCGCCATTTCTGAAGTGGTTTTTTGCTCTCTCGCTCTCCCTCTCTCTCTCTCTCTCTCTCATTCCAGACTTGGGAGATCGAGGCAGGAGACACAACTGTGGGGGACAATGAGGTCTGAATCATCCATCTATGTGGATGTATATCAGCGATTTACGTTTCAAGTTCAAGTTTATTGAATCGTAAAGCACCGTGAAAACAAACAAGGTTTGCACCAAGGGGCTGTAAAGCCAGGAGGAGCACATGAAGATAAAGTAAGGCAGGCACCCACCCATAAAAAAACAGATAAACACACTGGTATAAAACTCTGGAAATTAAGGAAAAACACGGACGAAGATAACATCAAACGGATAAAATCTGCAAAAAGACTGATTAAAAACGATCATGGACATAAAACACAAAGCAGTGGACTGATTGCCTTACCTGACAGAAATAGTTAAAGCCCTCGTGCCAGAGCATCCCCGCGGGGCCCTTCATGGCCGTGCACTTGAGTTTCCCCTTGGAGACATCGGGCATGCGGTTGCTGAGGATGGTGTTGGGCAGCGCCAGGGAGACCATGACCACCCAGATGGTGGCGCTGAGCACCTGGCCCACACGGACGCGCTGCAGGGGCCCCTGGCCGAAGGGCCGCACAATCTTCAGGTAGCGGTCGAGGCTGATGAGGCCCAGCAGGATGATGCTGATGTACATGGTGGTGTAGAAGAGCACGGCCGAGTAGCGGCAGTAGACCACGCGCAGCTGCCACGAGCCGATGCCCGCGTCGCTCAGCACCTTGATGGGGATGGTCAGGGTCATCAGGAAGTCTGCCACCACCTGCCAATCAACGAAGCAAGGTTGGTTGGTTCTTTAGATATAGACATAATGGTAAATGGTAAATGGATTGCATTTATATAGCGCTTTTATCCAAAGCGCTTTACAGTATTGCCTCACATTTACCCATTCATACACCGACGGTATGGGAGAATTTTATAATAAAACATAGTCGCCATCTTGTAAGAATATGCGCTACATGAAGTAACTAAGTGTGGAAAGACTGAGAAATAACACGTCATCCACTGTCACCAACAAACCGCTAAATTTATTGACAGATCACACAAGCTGAGTGGCCACTCAATAAAGAAAGGTGAGCAACGCTAGTGCGCTCGCCTATTATTGATCAAAACTTGTGTGGTCTGGACCTGCCTGGTCCTGAGGAAATTAAATCTGGTCTACGCTTTAATTTATTGCTTACAGCTGTAGTCTGAGTTACGCTTCGGTTTCGTGCTCAAGGTGTTGATTCGCGGTTCCGCTTCGGAGGGTTTTGATTTTGCGACGATGTGTTTTATTGATTAGGTTTAGGTTCGCAATATTATAATTTAGCTGAACGGGTAAGCCTTGGTTTTGATTTTACTACAATTTGTTTTATTAATTAGGTTCACAATATTATAATTTGGCTTAACGGGTAAGCATTAGTTTTGATTTCTTTTAGTTTCCGTGGCTAAGCTGGCTTAGTTTTATATTGTACTTATAGATTTGATCCTGGTTAGATCCAGATTTATAGGATAATTTTTGATTTGTACCAGGTTTTAGGGATCAAGCTTTGGCTCTGGATGAGGTTGGATAGTAGTGAGCGAAGTTTGATTTCATAGGACACACATACATATATATACACACACACACACACACACACACACACACACACACACACACACACACACACACACACACACACACACACACACACACACACACACACACACACACACACACACACACACACACACCTCTGTGTGGGAGAGGGCATGGAGGAAAAGAGAACTGCCAAACTGTTTACAAAATGGCCGAAGGGAGGGACGTTCGACTCAACAGTGTGTGAGAACATAGCCAGGACAATAGACCAGTGGGGGAAGCCCGCTATTGTGCCACCTAACCGAGAGGTGGAGTCCATCGTTGTGCCATCGCCGCCGCCCTATCAGAAGGGGGTGGGTGGAGGATCCCCTGCTGACAGGGACGGCAGACATCAGAGGAGAGGTGAGGCTGGAGGATGTGAAAGGGAGTTCACAGAGAGGGGAGTGTAAGGATAGCGGTCAAGGGGGAGAGGGCCACCCGGAGATTGTTATAGACAATGGAAAGAGGCTCTGGAGTGGGAACGAGAGAATTCTAATATGACAGAGAGAAGTGACCAGGAAGTTAGCACGGAAAGTGTAAGTCAGGGGAATTGAACAACTGACAGCGATACACAAGTTTCTGTTCCAGAGAGAGAAAAACAGGCTTCCAGAGCCAGAAGAAGACCCACCAAGGGGGGGGGTGGAGCCCGGTGACCTGATATACCGAAGAGTGTTCAGGAGACGGTGGAATGAGCCTCGACGGGAAGGACCATACCAAGTCATCAGAGCAACGGCCACAGCTATCCAGGCGGAGGGAAGTACCACTTGGTACCATCTCAACCACTGCACAAGGGCTGCCCAGCCCCAAGCAGAAAGACATCAGGAGGAGGGTCCGAATGAAGGAGTGTCTGGGCCAGAGGAGGCCAACCTCAGCCCAGCCAACAGCACAGACCGGGAGGAGGCTGCTCAGACGAAATATGGCAGCATGACGGAAATATGGCGACGAGTGAGTCTGCTGCTGATCTGCTCCATCATATGGCAAGCTCCAGTGACCCAGAAGGAGGAGGGACAAACAACATCATCACCATCGATGAATCGGACCTGGAGCAACCAGACTAGAAAGCTCCAACAGATCCAGAACACCAGGACGAAGGGTGAAGGGGGACTTCACCAGTCGGGCCCAATCCGTCCTACTGCTGAGGAGGGAGGTCCACTGTAAGCGAGGGGGGTGCCCCCTTTTAGCATTCAGTCGTGGACGTGGTGAAGCGGGGAGATCTCCGAGGCACTTAGAGGATCGTGATCGGGCCGACCATGGTGAGCCCCCTCCCGTGGGAGTAGAATGCGTCATTGCTATGTGTGAGAGATTTAACCGCACCGAACAGTACAATCATTATTTTACTTTGAGTTTTTACTTTTCATATTTGTCCTCTATGTACTGCCCCATACGATCAGCCCTTTATTTTTTAGCACGTTCTATTAATTATCAAGAGTCCGAAGCACAATATCATGTCGTTTGATAGCCGTTTCTGCCAGAAACAGGTTGAAAGCCCTGTATTTAAATTGAGATGATTGCGTCCTAAGAATATTATAAGGAGTTTAAGTGGTTTTTCATCGGTGATCAAAGGCATATACTGGAACATTCATATAATAACAATGACAAGAGGCACCAATATAATGAATCAGTCAAATTAGAAGCTATGTGTTATGGGACTTGGTAAGTCCCATAACGGGGATATATGGGAGAATTTTATAATAAAACATAGTCGCCATCTTGTAAGAATATGCGCTACATGAAGTAACTAAGCGTGGAAAGACTGAGAAATAACACGTCATCCATTGTCACCAAAAAACCACTAAATTGATTGAGAAAACAAATGGTCACATGTATTGGGCAAGCAGGAAACTGAAGGGTGTGGGTAAAATGAAAAGGGGAAGGGCTCTCTCTCTCTCTCTCTCTCTCTCTCTCTCTCTCTCTCTCTCTCTCTCTCTCTCTCTCTCTCTCTCTCTCTCTCTCTCTCTCTCTCTCTCTCTCTACATATACAGCATATATGCATGAGCAGTGTTCATCCAAAGTGTCTTACAATACAGTCTTAGCACTGGGTCGCACAAAGTAGGATCCAAACCAACAACCCAATGCTCTAGTGATGTTGAGCCAGACGGGGAACACATGCAAAACGCATTTCATACAAAGCAACAACTTTTTTTTTTTTCTTTTCTTCAGCGACACCACATCCGTGTCCGCCCGCCGCGAGGGGAATGTGACACCTTTCTCTCACCACATTTTTGAGGTACACCACAAATGTGGAGGTGCTGGGGATGCTGAAGAAGATCCAGGCGGCCAGGGTGTTGAGCACCAGGGCGGAGAGGAAGAGCAGGCTGTACAGGCAGGGGAAGACCACCGACGTCACGCTGGTGTCCCGCAGACACTTGACGGAGGTGTTGGGCGTGCTGCCGTTCATCCTCACGACCTGCAGAGACATAGAGTATACAGTGTATGGTTCATGGTTAATGGATTGCATTTATAAAGCGCTTTTATCTAAAGTGCTTTACAGTATTGCCTCACATTCACGCACCGACGGCGGTGCCGACCACGCAAGGGAACAACCAACACGTCAGGAGCAGTTGGGGTTAGGTGGCGTCTTGCTCAGGGACACATCGACACTTAGCTAGAGGGAGCCCAGCGATCGAACCAGCAACCTTTCGGGTGGCATACAACCGCTCTTACCTCCTGAGCTATATATATATATATACTGTATATACTGTATATACACAAGGAAAGGAAGCGGGGGGGGGAGAGAGAGACAGAAATACATTGAGGAAATGAACCATTTACAGCCCGTCCATCCCCAACAACGCGGATGGACGCCTGCCATGTCACAAGAGTTTCACTGTACAGATGCGATGTACATGAGACAAATAAAACACTTTGACTTTGACTTTATTTCATAAATCCATCTTTTCTGAAAATCATTTTGTGTGTGGGGAGTTCAATTCTTTGGTACATGGATGGATGATACATGAATAACTGGCAGCACATACTGAACGTGACGTTACATTGAATAGAGGAGTCCCCAATGTTGTACTCATTAAATAAGAAGAATAGTCTTATAATAATAAGTCTTAATAAGGCAACGTATATAGAATTACAGTTGTACTTGTTAGTATGGATCTAACTTAGAATGGAACACAGAATGGATGAGCACACAAGAATACCAACAGTGTTGGAGAAGGTGCTATCAGGCTTAGACATACTCTCTGTCGTGGTGTCATTTCTTTAGACAAATTTTGTAGACAAACTCATATGTCTTGCATGTAGTTACTCAAATTAACTGTTGAATGTACACTGTATGTAATACAATATATAAATTTGAAATAACTTACCTCTCTCTCTCTCTCTCTCTCTCTCTCTGAGATTATCCTTACAGTCTTGGTCTTTGGAACAATGTCAGCAAGAGAACTAGAACAGAGAGATAACCCTAAAACATGAAGAAGTGAAAGAAGTCCAGTAAGCTATCTTGATCCACGGGAACCACAGCTTACTTGTGTGTGTGTGTGTGTGTGTGTGTGTGTGTGTGTGCACGCATGTGAATACAGTATGTGTGTCTGAGAGCATGTACACATGTGCCTGTGTGTGTGTGTGTGTGCCTGTGTGTGTGTGTGTGTGTGTGTGTGCGCGGCGCGTGTGTGTGTGTTTGCCCGCATTTGATGTACTCTTACAAAAGGTGGTCTCCGGTGCTAATGTGCGGGCGGGCGGCTGTCAGTGAAAGACTCCTTCCTCCCCTGGCTTCCTGTGTTGCGCTATTGTGTCGCTGAGTGCCTGTTTGGTTTTGCTCCGTGCCAGTACTCCCAGGGCCCCTGCCTCCGCTCCCGCTCACCGACAGCCCCGCTCTAACAGGCTGGGCTGGTGGACAAGCACAGCGGACACAGGCGGCGGCGGCGGCGGCGGCGGCGGCGGTGCACACAGGGGATGTATTTCTGCACCGGCAAGAGACCTCCTGCTGCTCCTGCGCACACACACACACACACACACACACACACACACACACACACACGAAACACGAAACCAGTGCAGCACATCAGCCAACCACACAACACAGTACCCACATCCTATCAGAACCAGGTCTGGTTGTGCCAGTAAGCACTCACATTGGAATGCTTTTTATTTCATTGTATTTATTTGCCAATACTGTATACGGTAAGTGTTTGTGTCTCTGTGCACGGGTGAACCATGTTGTTCCAACGCGTATACCCGCATTTATACCCAGATTTGAATGTTATTTTATGTATTCGTATTTTTTTTGTATATAATATATATTTATATATGAGTTTGTGTGCATCCCCACTTGCTGTGAGGGTGTGATAGCCTGTTCACCTGGCCAGCACCTGCAGATGCTTGGCTTTATATGCTTTTTAATTCCCTTTTTGTGCGATCATCATGGCCAACATATTACATGTTTCTTGAGAACAGCACAACATCGTTTCCTGTGCTGTGGGTTGTTTTGGACGGCCGCAGTACACCGTGGTTAGCATTTCCTGAAGCATACTTTACCCCTAAAAGTATGCTTACCCCTTATATTTACCCCTTCATAATACTGTATTTAGCTGTTTTATTGGTTCTGATGATGATGATGAGGATTATGAGGATAAGGATGATGATGATGATGATGACCCAGTAACCAGTGATTCAATGGTTTTTTTTGGGGGGGGGTGGGGGCGATACTGATCACCTGATGCGTGCACAAGATGAAAATCACACGTCACACTGTTCCATGTAAAGCAGGTTTATGCATTTGCGTTACAGACAAACATGATGCCAGTCATCATTATCAGACGCTGCTTTTCCGCGACTACAGCTTCTAACAAAGAATATACAAGGAAAACATATCTAGATTGAGTGCCGCAAGTTCTGAGAACTTAGGAATCAGAAGGAAAAAGTTCTACAAAATACAAACATACAAACATACAAACATCCAAAACACACATGCTGATCTGTCGTTTGCTGGAAGAAGAAGTGTAACAGGTAATCTGTATTCCCTTATAAAGCACAGGTCACCCTTTAGCTTGTTACGCTGCTCCACTTCTTGGCCATGCAACCCCTGGCGTCTTTAACCATGGACCTGAGTTTGTCGGAGAACTCTCGGCACAGGAAGAAGTAGAGAATGGGGTCCAGGCACACGTTGACGGTGGCGAACCACAGGCTGGTCTCCTTGGCGTAGAGGCCCCAGGTGTCCCGACAGGAGACCACCGTCTTGGTCTGCTGGAAGGTGTACGGGATGCGGATCATGTGGTACGGGCCGAAGCTCACGGAGAACACCACCAGCACCAGGAAGACCCGCAGCGTGGTCTTCTGCTTGGCCTGGCTGTTGCTGCTGCCCGAGTTCCGGAAGGACTGGATGACCGTGTTGCCGATGCACATGTAGCACACGATGACCAGCACGCACACCAGCCAGAAGTACAGGTTGAGCGTGATGATGATGGCCTCGTGGACGGCGATGCCCGCCGCGCCTTTGTACGCCATGCAGCTGTTCTGGGGCTCCGACTTGTTGGGGTACTGGTTGGTCAACACCATGTTGGGGAGGCCCGTGCCGGCGAACAGGCTCACCCAGATCACCGCGGAGATCACCCGGCCAAAGAGGAGGTTCCGGCCCGGCACGAGACCGCAGGGCTGGACGATCTTCAGGAAGCGGTCCACACTGATGAGGGCTATCAGGGAGATACTGATGTACATGCAGGTGTATCTGATGGGGCTCAAGTAGCGACAGTGGAGCCAATGGAACCAGACCGTTCGAGGGCGGAGCTCCTGATAAACCTCAAACGGTATCATGAGCGTTTCGATGAAGTCAGACAAGACCAGGTTCTTCAGGTACACCATGAAGGTGGAGGAGGAGTAGACGTGCAGCGAGACCCACGCCGCCACACTGTTGAGCACCATCGCGATGGGAAACAAGAGGATGTACAACGCCGGGATAAACGTCTCAGGCCCGGGGCGACAGTCCGCCGCGTCATCGAATGTTACGTTCGACGTCATCACTGCACCTAGCGGGGGAAAGAAATCAAGTGAAGACAATGGTCTCACACACGCATATATATATATATAATAGTAATAATCAAATATATTGATTTAGTTGTCGACGCTAATAATCAACTTAAATCAACACCATAACAGACAGAAACAACACGATATTGTTAAAGCTAAACTGAAATACTGCGACGTGAACTAAAGATTTTATCAGAATTGTGATGTCACCCTGACCCAACTCACCTGTTGAGCTCAGCCTCCTGAGTTGCATGACCCATGAAGTGCATTGAGAACGGCTGCAGCGAGGAGCGTTTGGGGGGGGGGTGGGCGGTTGCGAAGGACGTGCGTTCGGTAACACCTTTATTTACCCCTCATAAACAAAGCAGCATTTCGTCCGTGACCGGGACAGACATGTCACCCTGGAAAATGCAAAGATAGGGAAACATATTTCTGCCTCGCTCACTCACTCACTGTTTGTTTTTTTCTTTGTCGATTTGTTTGGAGCGAGAAAAAAAAAGCACTTGGATGCATTTCGTATTTTTTTTAATGTAATTCACAAAAGCACAAGCTAGATGGACATGAACATAGAAGCTCACCTGACGCGTATACACACGATGCTCAATCACATACATTAGGAGGCCGTGTGCAAACATTGAAGCTTGGCATACATAGTGTGCATACAGGCACAGTCGTAAGACACAAGGGGATAGGCTCTCATACAATTGGAGCATGAAACCAATAGATTCATATTGACCATGGCTTTTTATTTTACTTGACATAAATCCTTATACGCTCCTTCCTAAATGCTCTCTCTAGGGGGCACTACAAACCAACATTTGAGGGGGAACCAATCCTCATGTTCATGCTAATGCCCACGATTAAATACCACAAATGTACAGGCTTTCGTTTGTATTTTTACAGAAAGGAAACTTTCAATGTTTCTAACTGAGGTTTGGGAAGCTTCGTTGCACTGCATCATACACGGACGTTGACGTCGGGAGTTTTGGCCGGAAACTAGTCATGCACTAACGTGGTCCAATCCAACAAACGTACACTGATCTCATCTCACACACACACACACACACACACACACACACACACACACACACGCACACACACACACACACACACACACACACACACACACACACACACACACACACGTGCGCACACACACACACACGTGCGCACACACACTCTCTGCTAAGTTAACTGTGCTGAGCTGGATTTCACCCACCACCACCACCACCACCACCACCACCTGCTTTGGTTCTGCTCTGTATTGTATGCAACCTACACAATGGGGGGGTTGAGATATCTGATGGGGGGGGGGGATTGTATAGTGCTCCCTGTTGTCAAATCTTCCTACACTGTGTCTGTCCTGATCTGTACGTCACGCTTTAAATCCTACTGCTGGGAGCACACCTAACGGCGCGAAAAGAAAGAGAAGTGTGTTAGGAATCTGATTTCAGATAATGCGTTCTGACAGAAGGACGAGTTTCTCTCTGAACTCCTTGCACAGATAGATGTAGAGCAGCGGGTCCAGGCACACGTTGGTGCTGGAGAGCCACAGCGCCACGTCGTACGCCATCTCCATCCACCGGGCGGCGCACGGCGAGGCCCGCGCGGAGCCCTGCGTCTCCTGGTGCGAGAAGGGAATGCGCATGATGTGCAGCGGCATGAAGCACACAAAGAACACCAGGACCACCAGGAAGACCCTCAGCTTGGTCCTCGCCGTCCCGCGGCTGTTGCTGCTGCCCGAGTTCCGGAACGACTCGACGATCGTCTTGGTGATGCAGGCGTAGCAGAGGACGACCACGACGCTGACGAACCAGAACAGCACCTCCACCGACACGATGACGCCCTGGTGGAGTCTGAGGCCGCTCAGGCCTTTCATGGACATGCACAGGTCTCCCGTCGCGTTGCCCTGAGGACTTGCGTCGGTGAGGATGAAGGTGGGAAGGGCCGTGCCGAAGAACAGCGCGGCCCAAACGCAGGTGGCCATCGCGTGGCTGAACACCGGGCTCTGCCCCAGCAGCTTGCCGCCCGGCTGCACAATTTTGAAAAAACGATCGAGGCTAATGAGCCCCATTAAGGTGATGCTGGTGTACATGCACCAGTAGAAAACCACATTGGAGAAGCGGCACGCAAACGCTTTGAAGGCGTCGGCCGCTCCCCGGAGGTTGCCGGCCGCCATGAGGGGGACGGTGAGGGTCATGAGGAGGTCGGCGGCCACCAGGTGTTTCAGGTACACCATGAAGGACGAGGCGGAGCGGAGGTGCACACAGATCCAGGCCGCCACTCCGTTGAGGAACAAGGCTATCGGAAAGGTGCAGAAGTACAAACAGGAGACCCCCACGGCAAACGCGTCGTAGCTGATGCCCATGTACAGGCAGTCCGGTCCCGTGCTGTTGGAGGCCATTGTAGAATCTGAAAAAAAAAGAAATGTCGATGCAAATCAAACTCAGGCTTAGTGTTGTGGAATACTGTATGACTTGTTGTCTTTCGGGATTGTTTTATGTAAATGACGGCTGCATAAACGACGTGCTTTGAATGTGCTCTGTTTGTGGAGCTTAACAGGATTTGCGTTGTTCATAAGTCAGAGATGTATTTTCATTGCACGGTGAGACATGGGCGACCAGTTCATTTGCTTATTTCCTGGAGCTCGGTACTTTTTAGACATTAAATTGTGACGCGAACATTCTTATCTTTTAACGCATTCACAGATGTGTGGTTAGGAATAGACGATATAAACATCAACTGCAAACAACCACACTAAATGGGGATTTGTCAGTAATGCAAGAAAGAAATAAAGTAATTTGGGAGAAAGTATACATTTTACAGAAAATTATACATGTATTCAACAGTGACTTTTTATGCGCGACACTTTCGACTATTGAGTTGATCTATAGCTTGATCGAGTTGACTTGGCAGTGAAGCCAATATTAACCAGATACAGTATTTATATAGATATTCATATATAATACACACAAGAATGTTCAATGCAAATGCACGTAGATCACATAGGTCACCTATTCCTGCCTTCATTACAACACAAAGCACATCATTATCTTTAGCTGTCATCATCGTCATCATGTGATTGTATCCGTCAAATTCAGCCACACAGGGACAGGGTACTCACCAAGACGCCCTGGTTCTCCCCCTTGTACCTTGATGAACGCTTTAGTTCTAATAGACCTTTAAATGAGTCGTCAGACTTTTGAACCTGAAAAATGCAAATCGATGAAAAGTGACCTGTCAAGAGGGGAGAAACAGTGTTGGGATATACAGTACATGCTGCATCTCTATGCTTGTCGGTCCAATTTCCCCCCCGATCAAGGGTTGATTGATTATGTATTTGATGAGGAGAATACCCTAATGCTTGCAATATATGGCAATTTATAAATATGATAACATTTGGAGTGGAGAGCACAAACAATGACGTACATAGAAGGTAAAAAGGTGTTGAGGACATCTTGGGGAGTGGCTTATGCGTGGGCTTATCGCCGTTTTTTTAAGCGTTTGCGTTAATAAGACAATAAATGTAAGGCTACAATATAAAGCATTTAGTCATGAGAGACAGTAAGATGTCACTGATAAAGCCTGCCGTTCTGTCCTCGGATGAATTGAATATTTCCAGTGATGATGAGTAAAAGAGATGCTTAGCGGGACCTCCGCACGACCCAGAGGGACACACACACACTGATTGTGGTCAACCGTTTCTCACTATATTCTATCAGACAGTAACAGTGCATTTTTAGATACGTGTTTGCTGATGTGCAGGTGGTGTCTCCAGGTAGACTTGCACACATTGGACACAGAGAGAGAGAGAGAGAGAACCTTCTCAAAACGCGACTCTGACTAAAGGCACATATTTCAAGCCACATTTTCAAAGTAAACTACGCAAGTGGATTTTCTTTATGATTATATGGAAATCACCGAGTCAATTCAAGTCAATTTCAACTTCCCAATACCCACACATTTTACATATGATTATGAGTATTTTCAATTGTGAATGATCTTTCTTACCTATTGAACCAGGAAGCCAATCTCTGGTTGAATCATTTCCCCAGGAAGTAAAGAGCATCGGATCAGACCAATGTGTTATTAGAGTTTATTTATAATATAAAGCAATTATAATGTACATTATGTATTAAAAGATGTATCATTATTTTTCACTCACACATTGATTCTCGGGCCATAGACATTTGGAAAAAAACATAATAAATACATTTTTACAGAGGTTCTCAATGATCATGTCAGGTCAAATGTAGTTCACAGCGCAACACACCCTGGCTGTTGTTGCTATTGTAAGCCCTGCTGTATGCAAAAACTCACAGTTGTTCAGGCTCTATTTCATATCCCCTTGAGTTGAACCAAAGTTCACTTCAGCATATTTACACTGACACAGGGTCTTAAAGGGGATGTTTCCAGCTAATTATACAGGACAACAATGTCGATTCTACCCGTAAAACATGGACTTGTACAAGGGACACACCATCGTTCGTATCGGTTCTACACACCAGCGGAAGAGGACCCTCCCAGGGGGGTGCTGGCTGTGGTGGGGCCCGATGACCCCCCCCCCGTGAGCCAGCTGCAGGTTCCCGGGCTCAGCCGGAGGGTCCGGAACAGGGTGGTCCTGAAGGACCTGCAGAGGAAGAAGTGGATGAGGGGGTCCAGGAGGGAGTTGAGCGAGGACAGCCACAGCGTGCTCTCCTTCAGCTGGAAGAAGAACAACTTGAGCTGGCAGTTGAACAGACGGCCCCTTGTCTGGCTCAGGGTGTACGGCACGCGGGCGAAGTGGAAGGGCACGAAACACACGAAGAACACGGCCAGCACCAGGAACACGTTCACGCTCATGCTTCTCTTCCGGGTGGGCTCGGGCCCCCAGTAGCAACAGTAACACCGGCGGCGGCGGCTCCACCCTTATTGGCGCGGGAATAGGAGACGTACAGCTCCTTGGTGATGAGGGCGTAGCACACCATCACGGTCACCAGGTTGACCCAGAAGATCACCTGACACACGTGGTTGACCACCTCGTGCCACCACAGCCCCGCCTCCGTCTTGAGGTCGCCGCACTTGAAGCGGGGCGAGGCGCCGGGCGGCCGCCCCCTGGTGAGCGCCACGTTGGGGAGGCACAGGGCCAGCAGGGAGCACCAGACGGCCGCCGACAGCAGCTTGCGGCGGGTCAAGCGGGCCGAGGTGGTGCCCCTGAAGGGCGTCAGGGTCTTGCGGCAGCGGTCGACGCTGATGAGGCCGAAGAAGAGGATGCTGACGTACATGGTGAGGTAGAAGAGCACCGAGGACACGCGGCACACGAACACCCGCAGCCCCACCGACGCCATGTTGGAGTCCGACAAAATCTGCCGTCGTAAGCAACAACAACAACAACAACAACAAATCAGACATCTTAGAACACCTCTTTTCTATACTCTGAGCGTTGCGTAATACATACACTTGGCACACTGTACACACTTTCATTTTATTTTGTATTATTTAGTTTGTTCAGCTTGTTTTAGGGATTTCTTTCACTTCTCTCTCTCTCAGCCCTCCGGCATTCCGGAGCTCCCAGCTGAGTTGGAGCCAACCCGCAGAGCCCTTCCCCCCCGGATCCCATTATTTCGTGTGGCATCCTGTTGTGGCAATTCCTGTGTTGAATTAAACCGCCCTTTGGGCCTGAACCTCACCTACGCCTCCTCCTTCGCTGTGCGCCTGGGTCTCACTGCAACACACCCCGAACATCTTCTCTAATATCCTATCTTGCGAGTTTGTTAGGGAAACCCGACTGACCTTGAAGGGGAAGGTGAAGGTCATGAGCAGGTCAGCCACCACGATGTTCTTCAGGTAGATGATGAAATGGGAGCGCGAGGGGATGCGGAGGAACACCCAGGCGGCCAGGGCGTTCAGCGCGCCGCCCAGCAGGAAGAGCACCGAGTAGAGGACGGGGAAGACCACCGTCTTCAGGGCGTTGTCACGGGAACAGCTCCCGTTGGTGTGGTTGGAGTGGATTTCCATTGACGCGGTGGTCTATAGATGGAGAGAGAAGTTAGAAAAGAAAGTTGCAGACACGCACAGACGCACACAATCAAAATGGGAAAGACACTGAATAAACAGAATGATTTTGGCTAGTTTTCAATAAAAAAAGAATAATAAAGAATTTAAGAATTTAAATTGTTAAAAATTCATTTTTTTCAATTTCGGATTTTCAAATGTAGAATATTTCTAAATTTCAGAATCAGGAGCAGCTTTCTTGCCTTCATTTTTGCAAACAAGGAATATGCTTTTGTGAAATTTGTGCATCACATTGAACATTGAACATTAAACAGAGAGTAGATACAACTAACCTGCTGTTGTTGTTCCAGGACGACGATGGAGATACTGGATGTTCCACGAGGAGACCGGAGGGCTTCTTTGGGTATGATGTTGTTCAGACAACGTTCTGGATGTTTGTCCTGAGTGTTGATGAATTCAACTCCTACAGCTTCCAATGCGTGTGTGAACTGTTACTCCACTTTCTCCTCTTCTGCTTTTGACTTCCATGTCATAAAAATAGCCATACTGGTTTCAGAGATGTCCTCATACGGGCCAGACAGGAGTCTCGAAACAAGCTGTGTTGTTTGCCATTGGTTCTTCATTATTATTTAAAATGGTTAGATGTTAAAACCTGTTCCAATACACCTGTGTATTATATATTGAGAACACATCAACTGATAACTAAATACTTAAGTCATTATTTTTGCTTAATCATGATTGCAGTACTTTTAGAAACAGTGTACATTGTACAGTGTACATACATTTGTAATGTGTAATAAAACAGTTATGGATAATTGAACACGTTACATTTACCGTTCAACAACTATGAGAACAGTGGGCCGTAATGTTCACGGACCAAAGTGTTATGAATATCAATTTGTTAAAATGCAGATTCCCCTCCAACTACAACCCACAGTGAGTCATGGCTGTCGGCAGCAAACCACAAACATTTTGGCAGGAAACAATATGATCTTCTCAATCTCTGTTCCTCCACACAACCTGCCATATCATTTAGCAATATCGCCGCCTCGCTATATAAAACCAGCAAAGTCTGCAGGTCAGGCAATCTATATCTCCAGAAAAAAACCCCACCAATAAACTACTTCAATTAGTTGAAGGCCTGAATTAATTTTGGCCATCCTTGCTGCCATTTCCAAACGCTATTGGCTATTTGGCTATTTATCTGTGATATATATATGATGATTTATGTGATACAGGGAAGTGATACAGGGTTTTCAGACCTGAATCCTTGTTGGGTTGTTGAGAAACTCTGACAGAGGCCTCAGTGTGTCCTGTCATCAGCATAACAATTCAACAGAAGGAATGTAGTAATGACGACGGTCTTAGGGATTCATAGTGGGATCTCAAAGGTGTATGTACAGCACACATTGCTAATATTTGTAAATCCACAGAAATACACAAACACAAAAATGCACACACACAGCGTGGTATGGATTTGTAATAAACGGCCCGACTGAGGAGCCTTAAACTGACTGTTGCATCTGTGTTCTATATGCGTCGTGCCTTTTGGACAAGCGGGTTGCCACAACGTATATATATATAATACAATAAACTATTATTATTCTAACTATAATTCTAATAATACTATAGTTACTATTATATTATAATATTATATATATTATATATTATAATATAAATGAAGTGACCATCAGCAGAAGGCCACTTTCCTGTCTATCAAGTGAGCGCCACACTGTCCTCTTGCCCTGCATGAATCACTGCCACAGTAAGGCTGTTCCTTCCCATTTCCACAGCAGGATGTAACATCAGCAGCATTCACTTCCTTAATGTGCATGTGTGTGCATGTGTGTGTGTCGTGTTTATGTCTTTGTGTGTTGGTCTGTGTTTGTGTGCATGTGCACGTGCATGTGCATGTGTGTGTGTGTGTGTGTGTGTGTGTGTGTGCCTGACTTGTGCCTCGTAAAAAGGTTTGGATTTCCATTAATGACATATAACTTGTGACCTTATGTGACATTATGACAGAGTTCATATTCCAGGAATTGTACAGAAGCGATGACTACTGCAACTCTCTCCTGGCTGGACTCCCCGCCTCAACAATCAAGCCCTTACAACGCATCCAGAACGCAGCAGCACGCCTCGTGTTCAACCTACCTAAATTCTCCCATGTAACCCCCCTCTTCCGCAACCTCCACTGGCTCCCGGTAATCGCTCGCATTCGATTCAAGACACTGGTACTGACTTTCATGGCTGTCAACGGAACCGCCCCTACCTACCTCCAAACATTAGTCCGACCCTACGCCCCAGCCCGAGCACTCCGCTCGGCAACTTCTGCCAAACGACTGGTACCGCCTTCACTAAAAACAGCCAAACATCGCTCTTCCAAGTCCCAACTCTTCACGGTTCTGGCTCCGCAGTGGTGGAATGAGCTCCCGGCTCATGTCAGGACGGCCGAGTCGCTCGCCAGCTTCCGCAAGAGACTCAAGACCCACCTGTTCAGAGTTCACCTGGACTCTACATAACCCCCCCTAGCACTAACCTGCGTGTTTATATGTCTTAACACTTATTAATGGCACTTAGCATTGTTGTTCGTTCTCAGATGTTGTAGCATGCTTAGAATCACACGCCTGCCCAGCTACTTATGCAGACAACTTAGCAATTATGAAACCCGTTCTATTCGTCTCGTAAATAGGAATGCTCGAAAACAGCTCTATTCTTATCTTCAGGTACCACAGTGATATATTGCTGCCTCTCCTTCAACAAATGTACTCTTTGTAAGTCGCTTTGGATAAAAGCGTCTGCCAAATGCCCTCAATGTAAATGTAAATATTAAGATATATCATATATTATATTAGAGAAACTACCCACTTGAGTGATCTAAGTGTAACTGTTGGGTAAAAGTATTTGATGACGGTGTGTCTGTGTGTCTGGCTGCGTAACGTCTTGTTGTGATGCGTGAGTCGCCTAGACTAACACAATTTTGAACACACACACACGCACGCACGCACGCACGCACACACACACACACAAAGACCTACACAGATGCCATGTCAGGCCGCCTTTCAGACAGACAGGAAGTGGAAAGGAGCCAGGGAAGTAGAAGAATTTACCACCAGGGTCTGCATTTCCATTTAAAAGCTTGAGGACATTTCTAAAACCCTCTCCCGGTCGGTTTCCCGCTTGTGTTGGAGTAGATCTTTGCTACCTCTGCCTCCCTCTCTCTCTCTTGCCAAGGTCTCAACAACCAACCACCACACACATACCACCACACACATACCACCACCACACACATACCACCACCACACACATACCACCACCACACACATACCACCACCACACACATACCACCACACACACATACCACCACCACACACATACCACCACCACACACATACCACCACCACCACTGCGTTCAGCTGGCAGGTCTGCTCGTGTCCTCCGGGGGACGCTGCTCTCAACGTGTGAAACCACGAAGGGGAAAACACTTTTTTTTTTAAAAAGTGGAACAGACGTGTGGGTCCGCGGATGGATGGCAGGAAGACAGATTGTGTGTGTGTGTGTGTGTGTGTGTGTGTGTGTGTGTATATGTGTTTTGAGGGACAGGTAGCCTACTATAGAGACCCAGTGGGACCATTCGTTTTGCTCGCAAAACGACCAATGTCTTCTTCTCAGCTCTGTGACAGGCAGAAGACCACAAGGTGACATCAGGGTGGTCTGTGTCTGTCCATGAAAGCACACCACTGACACACACCTCAAAAAGGTATGTGACACACACACACACACACACACACACACACACACACACACACACACACACGCACACACACACACACACACACACACACACACACACACACGCGCTGTTTGAATCGGTCGTTTTATTTCTTATTTCTTCTACATCTATGTTTTATCGTTTATGTTAACCTTGACGAGCTGTCAAACTGCGGCGTAACCACGTGGGCGTGGCGGTTTGTTTTGTCGGTCTCTAGGGGGCGTGTCCCACGACTGCAGCTGGCCGACTGTTCAGTGATGCTCCAGCAGCACTGACCTCCGTGTGGCCCACACTCCGATGGCTCATCATCACAAAAACACACACCATGAATCATAAGTCATCAGTCATATACTCTATATGTGCTACTGAGTGGATGCTTTTATCCACAGTCTTACAATGTGTGTGTGTGGTGTGTGTGTGTGTGTGTGTGTGTGTGTGGTCCAAAAGGCTCCACAGTTGTAACCCCGCTGGCTGATAGATTCCACGCGGTCTCACAGGACCGCCATGTCCGGTTTAGACGTAGATAGCGTCTGTACTAATAAAACGAAGTGTGTAACTGCCAAATATAACAGGTACACTCACGCACACAAACACGCACACACACACACACACACACACACACACGTAATCACACACACGATCACATATGCACCTACAAAAACACACACACACACACACACACACACGTGTTCCGGTTTAGAAGTAGATAGTGTCTGTACTAATAAAACAGAATGTATCATTGCCAAATATAATAGGCACGCACACACACACACGCACGCACACACACACACACACACGTTCATGGATTATGTTAGCTTCTGGGACTTTGGTTTTCCATTGCTGAATGCCCCTGATTTCACCCCTAACTACAACTTTTGTCACACATACAAACCCGGGTTTCCACGGAAACTGTTTTAGCTCGGCTATTTGATATGGTTTATTGCTTGTCAGTCCGTCTGCCTTGAGTGTCTAGCGCCACTGGCCGACACACACTTCCTGGTTTTTATGCCTGTTGAGATTGGACAGGCGGGTTCCCTTCAACCTGGCTCAGGATGGAAAGGCTGAAATGCGCAATGTGTTGCTTTGTGTTTGAAATTTTGATTTATTTGCAGACATGTCTGTATTGGAATAACACATGTGGGGTTTTTTAGCACACACACACGCGCACACACACGCACAGTGTTTAAGAATAAAACAGCAAGGGAGAGAACTCACACACACACACACACACTGAGAAGTACCTATAGATAAAGAAGAAATAGAAAGGGAGAGAGAGAGTATGAGAGAGAGAGAGCGAGAGAGGAGAGCGAGAGAGAGAGATCAGAAAGCGATAAAACATATTGATTGACTGACTTGTGCACTCGTTCCTGTTAGCAGGATATTATATATGCATAAAAGAAACATCTCCTATTATCTGTGCACTAAGGAGAAAGGACCAGGAGGGAAGGATGTAAAGATATCTGGCCGGTGTTTCGGAGGGAAAAAAAAGAGGAGGAGGAGGAAGACAACGGTTCCCTTTGAGCCAGTCCATCTCGTCTGAGAGATCTATCATATTTGAGACAGATCGAGTGTCTCGATGTGTCTCTGAGCAGAGACCTGGGCGCCCACCTCGGAGCTGGGGCGGCCCAGGGGGACCAGAGCAAAGGGGGAACTGAAATCAAGACGCAAGCAGAAGCAACTGGCCTCATTAACAAGACCCGGGACCCCCTATGGACACTACACTATATATCACACACGTTATATTTACATTTAAACCCACTGACTCCCACCGCCCATGGAGTCTGATTCAGATTCAGATTCAGATTCAGACTGCTGGACAGAGCAGACCGGCAGGCATCGGCCCGAACGCTGCAGGAGAGAGAGATGAAGTAGAATGCGACACGCTATACGTAGAACACACAAACAGTAAGGTCAAGTATTTGACCTCAGTGTTTTCGTGTCGTTGGCAGACCCACGCGCTGAATGGGTGAACTGAAAAGACATTACTCAGACGTTGGCGAAGGACACAGTAACAAAATACGGAAGCATGATGAGGAATATCTCTTCAGGGATTGAAGGAGCGTGTATTTTTAACAACAACTGCATGCAGAACGCGTGACTTTGGTCGCAACCTGAGACCAAACAGCTGTGATGTCATAATGGTATTCCGGTGGCCGAGGTTCTGAGGTTGCCGGGCAAATGTGAGCGGATTTGGGATTCGAAAAGCAGACAGGTGACAGGAGAGAGCAGGTGGTTTAAAACAATGATGTCACTTTAGATTGACTTAAGTGTTGTGCCCGTAATAGACCTCTTAAAAAGAATATCTTTCATTGAACCACCAGGGGTTAGGTTGATTGATCAATTACAAGCTGTTTCAAATCCGTCTATCCACTTGCGAGACTGTCCACCCAGACGTATGATAAATAGCTCAACTGGGCAGCTAATGTGTCGTTCATGAATTGTAATGATATTTAACTGCAATACTTGCCTTGGAAGGTTGTAGATTCAATTGGAAAAGTTTCACCAGAGGATGAAAGACAAAAATAAAACACAAGGTACACAAAAAACCAAGGTTACTCCTTCTTTGTTTTGTTTCTTTGTTTTTAGGTAAATAATATGACAAATGGACTTGCTGTAAGTCCATTTGTTTCCTAGCGTCTAACAATAACCCTGCAAGATTCACCCTGTCAGACGCGCTGTCTAGATATGGTACAACCAGGTGTAGGCCTCGTCCTATTGTCAGTCCCATGACAAATAACCTTCCACTCAAAATGCACTGAAGACAAGATAGATAGATTGAATTGGTGTATATCCTCGTAAAAGATATTGTCAATTTGTTTACACATGCGTATAGATTCTGTACAGTGAGTGTAAGCCCACGTGTACTGTTGGGTTCGAGAGAAAAAATGTACATGAATACAGTACAGTAGAATACACTTTAACTTTCTACTGGAGGGTATACTGTTAAAAAAAACGTTCAAACAAGGGTGGCCAGAGGCTGCTCACCCTGAGACTGGCCCAGTCGACCGTCCTTGTTTCGAACGTCCTGGTCTCCGCTGTCCTCTCCCCCAAGCCAGTCTGCCTGGCCTTTGTTTCTCTGCAGCTTATAATTAGTTTTTTAATTGGCCCTTAATTGGCTGCAGTACCACACCATGCCTCTGCAGCCATGTGGGGCATGGATCAGGGATCAGGCCCTCACAGTACACATATTAACACATATTAACACATATTACTAATTGTGTTTTACTACATGAGAGACATTACATCCACAGTAGCATTATCCTTGTCATTTCGAGTGTTATAAAGACCACATTGTAAACTCGCTGAAACTGATTGCAAACGAGTGGCCTCGTCTTCTGGTCTACAGCTGAGACTGTAATTTGATGGATCCAGCGGCCAATCTTCTGCTCCACCGGTCGTGAGACTGTCATCTGATGGATCCATCCCCTAAGGACGATAATCAATACAACCGCACTTCATTGGCTGGGCCCTGTCCTCTGTTTGTTTGCACATGTGGACCCCTTGTGGAAAAACTACCCCTGCATCTGGATAAACTCAAGCCGGGGCGTCCAGCAGAAACATCCGTCATTGCCGGTAGCCGCGGCACACTGTTGATGCACATAATTGGCTGCGCTAGGTTGTGTGAACGTTTCTTTTTCCCTGGAGGAGCTGGGGGGGGGGGGAGGAGCAACACACAGACCCTGGCTTTGAAGTCTGGTCCCTGAATGGCGTCTGGATGTAAGTCCTGCAGTCGTGTACAGAATGTAAAGGTTTTACAGTGGTGCTTTCCCATCAATTCACCTTGGCCCGACTCTCACATCTGTAGCCAATCAGGTCTGAGGGCCACACCCCCCACTGAGGAGGCTCCGGGCGGTCACCCAGAGGTTGCGGGTGAGTGAGTCGGGTCTTTTGGGCGATAGGCTACCCCCCTGGATATATGACGGATTGCGTCGAGCAAGCACCTCGGTACTCCGGTTCGGCACATCACGTCCAGAACGGGGGAAGTTGATGTATGTGTTGGTTTATGTTTTTTTAATGACATCATAAATCTTACGTCAAAAATGTATAATTTTTTATGAGCATTTGAGGATACAACTGTGAGACTTTGCAGGCACAATAAATCAGGAGTGAAACCAGATTGCTTTTAGGCTTCATAATTCGGAGCATACATACAATTCCGCCCTTTACCTTGCTGTTCCCCAGTCTACAGTACTGGAACCTCTTGCTCACTGTACTGGTGGCAGCAGGTTATGTGCAGAGGAAGGCAGTGATCGGAAGCTCCTGGATTGGTTTCCACCTAACGGGGTGATGGACACCCTAAAAAAAAAGGGCGAGATAGCACAGCCCAATGATGAATATCTCCCCTTGTTGGGTCTGGAGAGCAGGCCTGTGAATTCTAGAAGGCTCTTGTAACATTCCCACGTCACCGCAGCCACTGGGAGACAGCCGTCAGCCAACAAGCATTATGTGCATATGTCCACACACGTGTGCACGGGAACACTTGGCCATCGATGTATTTACACTGTATGCACATGGAAGTATTTGCGTTGGCGGGAGACTGGAGTCATTGTTTGGCCTGGAGTTTTACTGCGCCGGCTTCCGAGAAATGTGTGCGACATTCTTAATCCCGTTACTTAACTGGTGAACAAGCTGACCTTATTTGAATGAAATATGAATTATTACGTAAGGAATCATTTATCATCTCTTTTATATCAGACAGGTTCTTCAAAGTCCCGGGCTTCCGCTCTCACATGGAGAGCCCCAGCCTCAACTTCCATGTTCAGGCCTTGTGGTTTTTATATGAGATATTATTATAGTTTAAGTAGTTGCGATAAAAACTATTAAATAAATATGACAAAAAGTCAAACGTTTGTTTCCACTCACAGTCTAGCGCTCTTACTGTCAAGCATCTACGGGCCCATCGTCCATCGGCCCATCCATTACACAGCGATCAGGCGCCATACACACACACTATGATGAACCTTGAAGTAGCCGGCAGGCGAGGCGCTGACGTTATATGCTGCATTAAAACGAGGTGAAAGCCGTTCCTCAGACTGGGAGCGTGGATAATGCAGTAACCGTATCTGTCGGAACCATTAGTCTGAGAGGGCAGACAACAAATCACACCCGGGCTCCCACAGACATCATAACAAACACAAGCAATGGTGACGGGAGGAGAAGCAGAAGTTTAACTCATCCTTACTAGAGACTGAAGCATACTTCCTCCTTTTCTGGACCCACACACACACACACACACACACACACACACACACACACACACACACACACACTTGCACGTACAGAGGAGTGTAAGAGAAGCCCAGCTGGGGTCCTGGTGGAGGAGATGGTGGACAACACTGCAGTGGTGTAACACTGGGCCCTTTGTTTGAATCCCGCCAGGTTGTTTGGGCGCCAGGTCTGGCTGTCTATAGCAGCATCAAACAGTATGAAAGCCCTGCTATCCAGATTTACAGCGGCGGTAAATAATGACCTTATTGTTCCATGAGGACGTAGTAGGAAGGTGTGTGCCGTGGTCTGGAAGGCCGGGGTATGACGCGATGATGAAGATGTGGGGAATTCTTTCCCAGCTTAAAGTTAAAAACCATGTTAGGCAATAGAACGGTGTTCCAGACTTTTTTTTTTTAGAGCTTGCCAAGGGATGTCGTTATGTAATCATCATTTTCTTTCAAGACATGATAAAGACATGAAAAAAATAACCTGATGAGTCCTGATGAATTGTTAAAAAGTAGATAGGGCCCATTGTCGAACTGAAACGTGTGTATCACACACACACACACACACACACACACACACTCCAATTTCCCATGAACATCAAGGCCGATAGAAGCTAAATTCACAGTTCCCTAAATACAAAAAAATGTTGAAACATGGTCCAATGATCCAAAAAGTTCAAAACAAGTTTCAAAACATGCTAATGTGTTGTTCGTCGTGTGTTGGGTCTTACTGGTTACTTGCTGTGCTGCACTCTTGGCCAGGTCACCCATGCAACATATTTTTTTTTATCTCAAAGTGTAAAAACTAGGATAAATAAAGGATTCTTTTTTTTTTGTGTGTGCAACAGTACTCTTATATTCCAAAATAGAGAGCGTTCCCTCTGAAAGTGGAACTGAATACATCTACAAAATCACAGATTGTGCCAAACGGTGCTTGAATTGGTATATATTCAAATGTAGTTTTAGAAAACACATATCAATGTATGGAAGAAACTTGAACTGACCTCACATCCAACAAGTGGTGTTCACAAATTACTGGGGAATTATGCCGCATTCCTGTTGATGGAAACAAAGAAAGATTTGTCCTGGAACAGGTAGCTGGTTAAAAAAACAACCGTGCCCATGTGTCTGGAAACAAGAAGACATTATATGAAACATGAAACCCTGATCTTACCATTCTGAAGTGCACATATGGATTCTGTATTGTTAGCACTTAGTTCCTTCTGATAAACTACTTGACTGAGTGAACACTCACAGTCGTGCTTCAGCTGTAGTGCTTCAGCATTAGTGAGGAGGTCAAGTCTCAGTCAACAGGAACTCTGAAGTTTTTCCTACCTACCCGTCAAGTGTGTGTATCATTATAGGTGATCTGAGGGAATTTGCAGCAATTTGCTCCGCAATCGTTCCCAGTTGTTTTCCCTTAAAAGCTACTGGATTTTATTGGGGGTTTTTTTTTGTGGGGGGTGGGGGGGTAAAAACGAGCGCCAATTAAGATGAACGTTGCAACTGATTTCTATTATTTGAAGCTAAGTAAGCGCATGGTTTTATTTCTCAAGTAAAGAAAACAACTTTGTTCTTTATTGACTTTTTCCATCCATCTTTTATTTTTGTGTGTGTGTTTATCTAGTGTCAATACCAAAACCAGAGACACGTTAGCGTTTCTTTTAGAGGCGGCAGAACAGCGGTCTGAAAAGCTTCGCCCCTTGTGTTGTTCCACGTCAAGCGCTCCACCAACTCTCACCACTTCAGCTCCCCGTATCATATCCAGTCAAATAAATAAACTATCGCAAACGGCATCGAAAGCTCTCTGCTGGGTTCCCCGCATTGAAGGGAGGTTGGGGGGGGGATTGACGGGAGCTATTTTCACAGCTGGAGTTGAAAGTTGTCTTCTCCGGTCAGAGAGAAACAGCAGGACTCTCTTTCTCCCGAGGACCCACGGGGTCGATCCACACCATATATACACCACATATATACCGTGTATGTTGACAGAGCCCAGACGTCTGTGCTGCAAACACAGACCCAGTCTATACATTAAACACACTTTTTTTTTGCCTTTTTATGATTGGTATTTCTATACAATAACAAGGGAAATAAACCAGATGGTTTCATTTAGTTTTCTCCTTATTTTAGGTTTTATTAAAATGTCTTGATATACAGTATACTGTACACATACTGCATTCTCACTCAATAACAGTATTCCATATTCTATTGTGTCCAACACAATATTAATTTCAGGGTATTTTATTTACATGTCTTCGGTACTGTGCAGACATAAAGACTGATATAGAAGAGAGTAGATGGAGACATTGAATGTAATGTTGACATGTCAATTCTCCAGTGTTGCCACTGTTTCTAATATATGTATTTTAAAGTTGTCTTTACATTGAGAAACATAACATTGTCGGATATTATGTTTAAAAACAGCTGTCGCTCAACGTGAGATGAAAATATAAATATTTGGCCAATGTCAGTGGGCAGTCCAACCCCAATGTTCAACTAAAAGCCTTCGCACTTCATTCTGAAGTGCTTCCCATAGGCTACAATATTACCTCTCTGTAATAAGATAACTGACAACTCCACCTTCTCATTGGGCCCCTTTTGCACCTCTACTATGCCACAGTTACTCTGAAAACAGACACACTCACGCCTGTCTTCTATCCTCTATTTTGATCTTAGCTTAGATACTTGATGTTTCACTATCACAACATTTTTGTGGGAGTTCACATATTCAACAATTAACACATTAACACATTCACTCTTGTCTCCCCTTTCCTTTAAAAGTACAAGCTGTGATCCTCCCATATCAGTGACTTTTGGGTTTGTGATGTCATGTTGTCATCAATCTGATGCATCACTGTAGACGTGTCTCTTTCTCACAGCACGCGTACATATGTGAGCTTTGAGTCTGTGCCCATGTGATTCTTGGCAATGCACTTGTATGCTCCAGAGTCTGAGACCGTGGGTCTCTGGATGATGAGTGTTCCCTGAGGGTGAAGCAACTCGCTGCCCAAGGGGCGGCCTGGCCCCGCTGCAGACAGAAACGACCCATCGGGCAGCTGCCAGGTGATCTCCGGTTTGGGAAGTCCAACGGCAGTGCAGCTGAGCTGAACCGGTGCTCCCGCCACGGCCCTCACATTAGGGGGCGGCCAGGTTGTGAGGCGGGGAACGTAACCCACGATGAGTACGGGGACAGTAAGAACGGCTTCCCCGGCGTCGTTTTGTGCTCTGCATACGTAGCTTCCTTTGTCATAAATGGTTGTGTCGTGCACAACCAAGGTCCCGTTCTCCAGCAGCTTGTAGCGTCCGAGCACTTGAGGCCTGGTCAGGATGTGGCCCCCGGGGACGGTCCAGGAGACGCTTGGTCTGGGGCTGCCGTCAGCCAGGCAGTGGAGGAAGAGAGGGTCCCCGAAAACAGTGCGTATGATGCCCCTCGGCCTGGAGAGAATGTAAGGTTTCTGGCCAACTTCCAAGAGAATGAGCTTCTCTATGTAGCCCACAGAGTTCTTCGCGGCACAGCGGTACTTCCCGCTGTCCGCTTTAACAGGAGAGTAGATGATAAAAGTCCCATCGCTGCCAAGGTGATGCCTGTATCCCCGGTCCGGCCCGCCGGTAAAGCGCGTTCCATTTTGGCAGGGTCCATATCATCTCCGGCGCGGGATGTCCGCCGGCAGAGCAGTTCAACACCGCCGTCTTCCCCAGACGAGTCACGATGCGCTCATTAAAAGGGTTCCTAAAAATGGGTCTCCTCAGCATGCTGGTCACCTCCAGCTGCATGACCATCACCGCCTCGCCGCCCTCATTCCTCGCCATGCAGATGAACTCTGCGGTGTCCGACGGCCTCACGTTGCGGATCTCCAGCGTTCCGTTGCGGTGGACGTTTATCCTACTCCCAAAATACGGCGCCTTGAGAAAAATGTTATCCGGCATTATCCAGGTGATCGAGGGAGTCGGCTGCCCCTCGGCCATACAGTCTATGAACTTCCTGGAATATTTCACGGCCGTGTCCTTGATCACGGTCCGATTCTGCCGATAGCCGTTGATCACCGGTGGGTTGCCGTCTAACTCCAATCGGTACAATTTCCTGTTTTCGCCGGCGGGGTTGCGGGCTATGCAGACGTACTGCCCGGCATCCATCAGCTTTACATCTCTGATCTCCAGGGGAGCCGTTGACGTGCATCAGGTACCGCTCATTTGAGGCCGCGATGACGTCGTTGTTGGGTAGCATCCAGAGGATCTTGGGTTTGGGCTCTCCGACGGCTTCACAGTCGAAGCGTATGTTGCCTCCGGGCTTCACCTTGCCGTAGGTCTGCCTGGGCGGTCTAATCCTCGGGGCAGCCGTCACCACGGTGATGTGTACATGCATTTCGTCCTTGCCGACTTGGTTCTCCGCATAGCAGGTGTAGTCTCCTTCCTCGGAAATACCAACCTGAAAAAAAGATATATAATAACGTTTTTAAAAACAGATAACGCTCCATCCTTACAGAAGAAGTAGGGTACAGTATTAGTATTTAGCATTGCTTAGCATGTTGTATGTCCTTAGATGTTGCTAATGTGGTCAGAAATCGCACGTCTGCTCTTATCCCAGCTATTTATGCAGGCAACTTAGCAATTATGAAACTCGTCTATTAGCCTCGTTACTATGAACGCTTGAATCCTGCTCTATACTTATCTTATGTATACCACAGAGATATATTGCTGCCTCTCCTTCAACAAGATGTACTCTTTGTAAAGTTGCCTTTTGGATAAAAGCATCTGCCAAATGCACCCAAAATGTAAATGTAAATTGTTGAGGGTTACCTGATTTAGATAGAGTGTTCCATTAATCAAACAGAACAAAGCGGCGATTTCGTCGACCGCCATTGTTGATGCTGCTGCTGCTGCCGTCAGATTGCAAGGGCGCTGTTGACCAGGGTGCCGTCGGGTAGGACCCCAGGAAGATGTCCGGCTGCGGGGGACCCGGAGGCCTTGCAGTCCATCCGGAGGTCTCTGCGAAGGGGATCTGCTTCTTGCCGTAATTGTTTCGGTTCGATCTTTCGCCCGGCTTCATGGACACAGAGACCGTCATGAGCTGCAACTCATCGCCCATCTTGCTGCGCGCCACACAGAGGTAATCCCCAGCGTCCTTGTCGTTCACCATGTCAATCATCAGAGTTCCGTTGTCCAACACATGGATTCTGTCGCCCATCCTGACAAAAAGAAAAACAAATAAAGAAATTAGTATCAATATCATACTGCATAAATATTACATTTACATATAAAAATCATAAATTATATTATTTATGTAAAATACAGAAAATACATAATATGATAGAATTAATAAAAAGTACTGTGATCAAATCAAATGTTTCATTCACACACACACACACACACACACACACACACACACACACACACACACACACACACACACACACACACACACACATACAGTATATATACAGTACAGAAGCAAGCCCAAGATACTCGGTGGTAATGCAGCTAGCTTCACAGTGCTGTCCAACTCTGATGCTTTCCTGCCATGTGAGGCACTGGGAAACCCTGAGCCAGCTATCAGGTGGATGCGCTTCTCCTCAAGTACAGGTAAATCAAATCTTAATGATTAAAAACAACCAGGTTTTTTCATCATTTGGAAAAGATCAACACTGTGGTTTACACAAACAGGTCCATCCTTGCACATACATATGCCGTGTAACAAAAATGTTAAAAAATGTCTCTTCTCTTTTTGTTAAGGGAATACATTTACCATCAAGGGAAGGATGGGCAAGTTTGAAGTCTTCAGCAATGGCACACTGGCCATCCAAAATGCCAACGTTAAAGACCGTGGCCAATACCTGTGTCTTGCTGAGAATGATCTGGGATCAGACAAATTGTTGGTAACCCTCTCAGTGGTAGCATACCCCTCGCGCATTCTGGAGCCCAAAATCCGCGAGATAAAGTCCCACGCTGGAAGTACTGTGGAGATGAAATGCAAGGCAGAGGGCCGGCCCACCCCTCTGATATCCTGGATTCTGGCCAACCGGACCCAGGTGAGGGGTCACATCTCAGACAAGGGGAGGGCCTCAGTAACACCCGAGGGCACCCTGATCATTGAGCGGGTTACTGTCTATGACAGAGGTCATTACAAATGCATTGCTAGTAACCCGGCTGGAGCCGCCACCGCTACGGTCCGACTGCAGGTGGTGTCAGCTCCCCCTGGCATCCTGCAGGACAAGCGTGAGCATGTGAGGGCAGTTATGGGCCACAGTCTGTGGCTGCCGTGCACCGGCCAAGGCAGCCCCTCGCCGACCCTTCACTGGGTCCTCCCAGATGGATCAGCTGTGCAGAAAAACAGGCCCGCTGCGGATCCCAGAGTGGCATTCTATGACAATGGTACCCTCCATTATAAGGATTTAACTTTAGCAGACAATGGGAAATATGAATGCATTGCGACGAGTTCCACAGGATCAGAGCGGAGGGTGGTGACGGTGACGGTGGAGAAAAGGGAGTCTGCACCTCGGATAGTGGAGACGTCCCAACTCGTGACCGAACTGTCGTTTGGGGACCAGCTGAGACTGAACTGTTTGGCAACAGGGGAACCCAAACCCAGGATTATGTGGAGACTACCGTCTAAAGCTGTGGTGGATCAGTGGCATCGGTAATCCCATCACAATCCATCCCCTTGTTAATTAAATTCCATTTTTAGGTGTGATAATATTTGCTGGCTGCACTGTTGCTGTTTTAGTTTCACATTATTGCATTCATTACATTTGTAATTTATCAAGATCTTCTATTACTGCACTTACGGTGAGGCTGAAGTCAACCAAAACATAAAATCAATATGAGATCCATATCAATAAGTGAAGCAATTTTTTATTTTGTAGTATATTAGTATTATTTTAGGCTATTATTCTTAGCGATAGTCAAGAGTTACTGCATTGCACAAAAGTAAATAATAAGATGTTTGTTGTAGTTACAATTGTAGTATATTTGGCTTCAAGGAACATATTGATATCCATGCAATGGAAAATTTAATTGTAAGGAAAAACCAAAATACCTCATCAGGGAAGTCTTTGAGCTTAGCCATGTCTTTAGTGCAGATTAAGCAGCATGTTGTAGAAACCTATAGCTCCTCTTGGGATCCTTGTATTTATACAGTTGAAAATGGCTCTATTTAAAATCTCATGCTCAGGTTTCCATCCATCCTCATTCCTCCAGTCTAGCTTCCTGTGTTAACCCTGCACCAGATCCCTTAAGACAGAGAATAATAGTTTTAGTGTTTGTAACGTGCTGAGTAGGGCAGTCCTTCCGCGCTTTAAAATTAAGGGGAACGAGCGACTGAGCCCTTTGACCGAATGAATGCGAGCCACTAATGTACTCCAGCGCAATCCAAATGGAAACGCTGGATACAATTATTGCAGCGGCTATATGATCTCGTGACCTCTGATGTTTTCATGGTGAGGTGTGGGTAGACCTTAAATAAGCAAGATATCTATCAGGCCCTCCGATATATATAGAGTAATGCTGTATATCTATCCAAATGCCCTAAATGTAAATGTAAATGTAAATGTAAATATTGAGGGTTACCTGATTTAGATAGAGTGTTCCATTATCAAACAGAACAAAGCGGCGATTTCGTCGACCACCATTGTTGCTGCTGCTGCTGCTGCTGCCGTCAGATTGCAGGGCGCTGTTGACCAGGGTGCCGTCGGGTAGACCCCAGGAGATGTCCGGCTGCGGGGACCCGGAGGCCTTGCAGTCCACCCGCAGGTCTCTGCCGAAGGGGATCTGCTTCTTGCCGTAATGTTTCGGTTCGATCTTCGCCGGCTTCATGGACACAGAGACCGTCATGAGCTGCAACTCATCGCCCATCTTGCTGCGCGCCACACAGAGGTAATCCCCAGCGTCCTTGTCGTTCACCATGTCAATCATCAGAGTTCCGTTGTCCAACACGTGGATTCTGTCGCCCATCCTGACAAAAAGAAAAACAAATAAAGAAATTAGTATCAATATCATACTGCATAAATATTACATTTACATATAAAAATCATAAATTATATTATTTATGTAAAATACAGAAAATACATAATATGATACAATTAATAAAAAGTACTGTGATCAAATCACAATCACACACACACACCACACACACACACACCCACACACACACACACACACACACACACACACACACACACACACAACACACACACACACACACACACACACACACACACACACACAATACAGTACCATGTATTATGTATATTGTACTGTGTGTGTATGTGTGTGTGTGTGTGTGGTGTGTGTGTGTGTGTGTGTGTGTGTGTGTGTGTGTGTGTGTGTGTGTGTGTGTGTGTGTGTGTGTGTGTGTGTGTGTGTGTGTGTGAATGAAACATTTGATTTGATCACAGTACTTTTTATTAATTCTATCATATTATGTATTTTCTGTATTTTACATAAATAATATAATTTATGATTTTTATATGTAAATGTAATATTTATGCAGTATGATATTGATACTAATTTCTTTGTTTGTTTTTCTTTTTGTCAGGATGGGCGACAGAATCCACGTGTTGGACAACGGAACTCTGATGATTGACATGGTGAACGACAAGGACGCTGGGGATTACCTCTGTGTGGCGCGCAAGCAAGATGGGCGATGAGTTGCAGCTCATGACGGTCTCTGTGTCCATGAAGCCGGCGAAAGATCGAACCGAAACATTACGGCAAGAAGCAGATCCCCTTCGGCAGAGACCTGCGGGTGGACTGCAAGGCCTCCGGGTCCCCGCAGCCGGAACATCTCCTGGGCTCATACCCGACGGCACCCTGGTCAACAGCGCCCTGCAATCTGAGCGGCAGGCAGCAAGCAGCCAGGCAGGCAACAAATGGTGGTCGACGAAAGTCGCCGCTTTGTTCTGTTTGATAAATGGAACACTCCTATCTAAATCAGGTAAACCCTCAAATCACATTCCATTACACTTTACATTTAGGGCATTTGGCAGATGCTTTTATTCTGGTAAGGATAGGAGAGCTTATCTGTTTTAAAAACGGTTATTATATTATCTTTTTTTTCAAGGTTGGTATTTCCGACGGAAGGAGACTACACCTGGCTATGCGGAGAACCAAGTCGGCAAGGACGAAATGCATGTACACATCACCGTGGTGACGGCTGCACCGAGGATTAGACCGCCCAGGCAGACCTACGGCAAGGTGAAGCCCGGAGGCAACATACGCTTCGACTGTGAAGCCGTCGGAGAGCCCAAACCCAAGATCCTCTGGATGCTACCCAACAACGACGTCATCGCGGCCTCAAATGAGCGGTACCTGATGCACGTCAACGGCTCCCTGGAGATCAGAGATGTAAAGCTGATGGATGCCGGGCAGTACGTCTGCATAGCCCGCAACCCCGCCGGCGAAAACAGGAAATTGTACCGATTGGAGTTAGACGGCAACCCACCGGTGATCAACGGCTATCGGCAGAATCGGACCGTGATCAAGGACACGGCCGTGAAATATTCCAGGAAGTTCATAGACTGTATGGCCGAGGGGCAGCCGACTCCCTCGATCACCTGGATAATGCCGGATAACATTTTTCTCAAGGCGCCGTATTTTGGCAGTAGGATAAACGTCCACCGCAACGGAACGCTGGAGATCCGCAACGTGAGGCCGTCGGACACCGCAGAGTTCATCTGCATGGCGAGGAATGAGGGCGGCGAGGCGGTGATGGTCATGCAGCTGGAGGTGACCAGCATGCTGAGGAGACCCATTTTTAGGAACCCTTTTAATGAGCGCATCGTGACTCGTTTGGGGAAGACGGCGGTGTTGAACTGCTCTGCCGGCGGACATCCCGCGCCAGAGATGATATGGACCCTGCCAAATGGAACGCGCTTTACCGGCGGGCCGGACCGGGGATACAGGCATCACCTTGGCAGCGATGGGACTTTTATCATCTACTCTCCTGTTAAAGCGGACAGCGGGAAGTACCGCTGTGCCGCGAAGAACTCTGTGGGCTACATAGAGAAGCTCATTCTCTTGGAAGTTGGCCAGAAACCTTACATTCTCTCCAGGCCGAGGGGCATCATACGCACCGTTTTTTCGGGGACCCTCTCTTCCTCCACTGCCTGGCTGACGGCAAGCCCCAGACCAAGCGTCTCCTGGACCGTCCCCGGGGGCCACATCCTGACCAGGCCTCAAGTGCTGGACGCTACAAGCTGCTGGATGAACGCGGGACCGGTTGGTTGTGCACGGCACAACCATTTGATGACAAAGGAAGCCTACGTTACATGCAGAGCACAAAACGACGCCGGGGAAGCGGTTCTTACTGTCCCCGTACTCATCGTGGGTTACGTTCCCCCGCCTCACAACCTGGCCGCCCCCTAATGTGAGGGCCGTGGCGGGAGCACCGGTTCAGCTCAGCTGCACTGCCGTTGGACTTCCCAAACCGGAGATCACCTGGCAGCTGCCCGATGGGTCGTTTCTGTCTGCAGCGGGGCCAGGCCGCCCTTGGGCAGCGAGTTGCTTCACCCTCAGGGAACACTCATCATCCAGAGACCCACGGTCTCAGACTCTGGAGCATACAAGTGCATTGCCAAGAATCACATGGGCAAAGACTCAAAGCTCACAATATGTAAGCGTGCTGTGAGAAAAGAGACACGTCTACAGTGATTGCATCAGATTGATGACAACATGAATCCACAAACCCAAAAGTCCCTGATATGGGAGGATACAGCTTGGTACCTTATTAAAGGAAAGGCGGAGACAAGAGTGAATGTGTTAATGTGTTGATTATGTGGAACATCCAAACAAAAATGTTGCTCCATAGTGGAAACATCTAAGTATCTAAGCTTAAGATCAAAATAGAGGAATAGAAGACAGGCGAGAGTGTTGTCCTGGTTTCAGAGTAACTGTGGAATAGTAGAGGTGCCAAAAGAGGGCCAAATGAGAAGGTGGAGTTGTCAGTTTATGCTTATTACAGAGAGGTAACTATTGTAGCCTATGGGAGCACTTCAGAAATGAAGCTGGCAGAAGGCTTTTAGTTGAACATTGGGGTTGGACAGCCCACATTGTGACATTGCCAAATATTTATATTTTCATCTCACGTTGGAGCGGACAAGCTGATTTTTAACATAATATCCGACAATGTTATGTTTCTCAATGTAAAGACAACTTTAAAATACATATATTAGGAAACAGTGGCAACACTGGAGAATTGACATGCCAACATTACATTCAATGTCTCCATCTAACTCTCTTCTATATCAGTCTTTATGTCTGCACAGTAACCCGAAGACATGTAAATAAAATACCCTGAAATTAATATTGTGTTGGGACACAGATAGAATATGGAATACTGTTATTGAGTGAGAATGCAGTATGTGTACAGTATATTGTATATCAAGACATTTTAATCAAACCTAAATAAGGAGAAAACTAAATGAAACCATCTTGGTTTATTTCCCTTCGTTATTGTATAGAAAATACCAATCATAAAAAGGCAAAAAAAAAGTGTGTTTAATGTATAGACTGGGTCCTGTGTTTGCAGCACAGACGTCTGGGGTCTGTCAACATACACGGTATATATGTGGTGTATATATGGTGTGGATTGACCCCGTGGGTCCTCGGGAGAAAGAGAGTCCTGCTGTTTCTCTCTGACCGGAGAAGACAACTTTCAACTCCAGCTGTGAAAATAGCTCCCGTCAATCCCCCCCCCAACCTCCCTTCAATGCGGGACACCAGCAGAGAGCTTTCGATGCCGTTTGCGATAGTTTATTTATTTGACTGGATATGATACGGGGAGCTGAAGTGGTGAGAGTTGGTGGAGCGCTTGACGTGGAACAACACAAGGGGCGAAGCTTTTCAGACCGCTGTTCTGCCGCCTCTAAAAGAAACGCTAACGTGTCTCTGGTTTTGGTATTGACACTAGATAAACACACACACAAAAATAAAAGATGGATGGAAAAAGTCAATAAAGAACAAAGTTGTTTTCTTTACTTGAGAAATAAACCCATGCGCTTACTTAGCTTCAAATAATAGAAATCAGTTGCAACGTTCATCTTAATTGGCGCTCGTTTTTACCCCCCACCCCCCCCACCCCCCCAATAAAATCCAGTAGCTTTTAGGGGAAAACAACTGGGAACGATTGCGGAGCAAATTGCTGCAAATTCCCTCAGATCACCTATAATGATACACACACTTGACGGGTAGGTAGGAAAAACTTCAGAGTTCCTGTTGACTGAGACTTGACCTCCTCACTAATGCTGAAGCACTACAGCTGAAGCACGACTGTGAGTGTTCACTCAGTCAAGTAGTTTATCAGAAGGAACTAAGTGCTGACAATACAGAATCCATATGTGCACTTCAGAATGGTAAGATCAGGGTTTCATATTTCATATAATGTCTTCTTGTTTCCAGACACATGGGCACAGTTGTTTTTTTTAACCAGCTACCTGTTCCAGGCAAATCTTTCTTTGTTTCCATCAACAGGAATGCGGCATAATTCCCCAGTAATCTGTGAACACCACTTGTTGGATGTGAGGTCAGTTCAAGTTTCTTCCATACATTGATATGTGTTTTCTAAAACTACATTTGAATATATACCAAATTCGTTGCACCGTTTGGCACAATCCGTGATTTTGTAGCTGTATTCAGTTCCACTTTCAGAGGGAACGCTCTCTATTTTGTAATATAAGAGTACTGTTGCACACACACAAAAAAAAAGAATCCTTTATTTATCCTAGTTTTTACACTTTGAGATAAAAAAAAAATATGTTGCATGGGTGACCTGGCCAAGAGTGCAGCACAGCAAGTAACCAGTAAGACCCAACACACGACGAACAACACATTAGCATGTTTTGAAACTTGTTTTGAACTTTTTGGGCCATTGGACCATGTTTCAAAATGTTTTTGTATTTAGGGAACTGTGAATATAGCTTCTATCGGCCTTGATGTTCATGGGAAATTGGAGTGTGTGTGTGTGTGTGTGTGTGTGTGTGTGTGTGTGATACACACGTTTCAGTTCGACAATGGGCCCTATCTACTATTTAACAATTCATCAGGACTCATCAGGTAATTTTTTTCATGTCTTTATCATGTCTTGAAAGAAAATGATGATTACATAACGACATCCCTTGGCAAGCTCTAAAAAAAAAAGTCTGGAACACCGTTCCATTGCCTAACATGGTTTTTAACTTTAAGCCGGGAAAGAATTCCCCACATCTTCATCATCGCGTCACACCCTGGCCTTCCAGACCACGGCACACACCTTCCTACTACGTCCTCATGGAACAATAAGGTCATTATTTACCGCCGCTGTAAATCTGGATAGCAGGGCTTTCATACTGTTTGATGCTGCTATAGACAGCCAGACCTGGCGCCCAAACAACCTGGCGGGATTCAAACAAAGGGCCCAGTGTTACACCACTGCAGTGTTGTCCACCATCTCCTCCACCAGGACCCCAGCTGGGCTTCTCTTACACTCCTCTGTACGTGCAAGTGTGTGTGTGTGTGTTTGCGTGTGTGTGTGTGTGTGTGTGGGTCCAGAAAAGGAGGAAGTATGCTCCAGTCTCTAGTAAGGATGAGTTAAACTTCTGCTTCTCCTCCCGTCACCATTGCTTGTGTTTGTTATGATGTCTGTGGGAGCCTGGGTGTGATTTGTTGTCTGCCCTCTCAGACTAATGGTTCCGACAGATACGGTTACTGCATTATCCACGCTCCCAGTCTGAGGAATGGCTTATATATACAGTACATATACAGCATATATATAGTATATATACAGCATATACTCTATATATATCGGAGGGCCTGATAGATATCTTGCTTATTTAAGGTCTACCCACACCTCACCATGAAAACATCAGAGGTCACGAGATCATATAGCCGCTGCAATAATTGTATCCAGCGTTTCCATTTGGATTGCGCTGGAGTACATTAGTGGCTTGCATTCATTTGGTCAAAGGGCTCAGTCGCTCGTTCCCTTAATTTAAAGCGCGGAAGGACTGCCTACTCAGCACGTTAAAACACTAAAACTATTATTCTCTGTCTTAAGGGGATCTGGTGCAGGGTTAACACAGGAAGCTAGACTGGAGGAATGAGGATGGATGGAAACCTGAGCATGAGATTTTAAATAGAGCCATTTTCAACTGTATAAATACAAGGATCCCAAGAGGAGCTATAGGTTTCTACAACATGTGCTTAATCTGCACTAAAGACATGGCTAAGGCTCAAAGACTTCCCTGATGAGGTATTTTGGTTTTCCTTACAATTAAATTTTCCATTGCATGGATATCAATATGTTCCTTGAAGCCAAATATACTACAATTGTAACTACAACAAACATCTGTTATTTACTTTCGTGCAATGCAGTAACTCTTGACTATCGCTAAGAATAATAGCCTAAAATAATACTAATATACTACAAAATAAAAAATTGCTTCACTTATTGATATGGATCTCATATTGATTTTATGTTTTGGTTGACTTCAGCCTCACCGTAAGTGCAGTAATAGAAGATCTTGATAAATTACAAATGTAATGAATGCAATAATGTGAAACTAAAACAGCAACAGTGCAGCCAGCAAATATTATCACACCTAAAAATGGAATTTAATTAACAAGGGGATGGATTGTGATGGGATTACCGATGCCACTGATCCACCACAGCTTTAGACGGTAGTCTCCACATAATCCTGGGTTTGGGTTCCCCTGTTGCCAAACAGTTCAGTCTCAGCTGGTCCCCAAACGACAGTTCGGTCACGAGTTGGGACGTCTCCACTATCCGAGGTGCAGACTCCCTTTTCTCCACCGTCACCGTCACCACCCTCCGCTCTGATCCTGTGGAACTCGTCGCAATGCATTCATATTTCCCATTGTCTGCTAAAGTTAAATCCTTATAATGGAGGGTACCATTGTCATAGAATGCCACTCTGGGATCCGCAGCAGGCCTGTTTTTCTGCACAGCTGATCCATCTGGGAGGACCCAGTGAAGGGTCGGCGAGGGGCTGCCTTGGCCGGTGCACGGCAGCCACAGACTGTGGCCCATAACTGCCCTCACATGCTCACGCTTGTCCTGCAGGATGCCAGGGGGAGCTGACACCACCTGCAGTCGGACCGTAGCGGTGGCGGCTCCAGCCGGGTTACTAGCAATGCATTTGTAATGACCTCTGTCATAGGCAGTAACCCGCTCAATGATCAGGGTGCCCTCGGGTGTTACTGAGGCCCTCCCCTTGTCTGAGATGTGACCCCTCACCTGGGTCCGGTTGGCCAGAATCCAGGATATCAGAGGGGTGGGCCGGCCCTCTGCCTTGCATTTCATCTCCACAGTACTTCCAGCGTGGGACTTTATCTCACGGATTTTGGGCTCCAGAATGCGCGAGGGGTATGCTACCACTGAGAGGGTGACCAACAATTTGTCTGATCCCAGATCATTCTCAGCAAGACACAGGTATTGGCCACGGTCTTTAACGTTGGCATTTTGGATGGCCAGTGTGCCATTGCTGAAGACTTCAAACTTGCCCATCCTTCCCTTGATGGTAAATGTATTCCCTTAACAAAAAGAGAAGAGACATTTTTTAACATTTTTGTTACACGGTATATGTATGTGCAAGGATGGACCTGTTTGTGTAAACCACAGTGTTGATCTTTTCCAAATGATGAAAAAACCTGGTTGTTTTTAATCATTAAGATTTGATTTACCTGTACTTGAGGAGAAGCGCATCCACCTGATAGCTGGCTCAGGGTTTCCCACTGCCTCACATGGCAGGAAAGCATCAGAGTTGGACAGCACTGTGAAGCTAGCTGCATTACCACCGAGTATCTTGGGCTTGCTTCGCATTCTCTTGGCGGTGGAAAGATCAATCTCTGCTGTGGTTGCTGTTGTGGGGTATTCTTGCTCTGCTGTTGTAATGGCTAACGGGTCAAAGGTGAGGGCTATCCCTGAATTGCTTTTCGTCGCTGGCCTGATTGCCGTCTCTGTGGGCCGACCCCTGTTCCTCTCGGCTGGTCTGATATTGCTGTGGACCACGGTCCTAGATGTGGTGGTTGGGTTCTTTGTAGTGGATGGCCTTGTTGTGAAGGTGGTGGACGTAGATTTGGGTATGGTTGCCCAGGGGCCTTTGGTCATCGTCTGGGTTTGAGGAGTAGTGTAGGTGGAGTCATGCCATTTATCGTCTCCATATACGTTTGTTTGCTCTTCTGTAGAATCCATCCCAGTAGAACCATCATATTCCCTGGATGGAGTGTAGAGAGGTGTGGAGACCGAAAATTGCTTCTTCAGGGATTTCATGGTGGGTTTTAAATCAGTTGTTGTCTGTGTTGTGGTGGGAGCTGCAGTGGTCGTGGTAGGTTTCCTGAAGGGCCTTCTTCCCCTAATGGGCTTCCTCCTTCTGCTAATACGTCCTCCTGCTCCTTTAGGCCTCTGCTTGATCACGTGCCAGTCCTCAGGGTATCCTCCTGACCCAGATGAAAAGGCCTCATCAGGGCTTGCCCTTGACGGTGGTTTGATTGTGGGTGGGGAATCAATAGTTCTTATCGGTGGTGATGTCTGAGTATTGGTGAAAGTGGTGTATGTTGGAATTGTAGTAGTTTGATAGTGCAAGATTGGTGATGCTATTGTAGGCTCATAGTCAGCAGAGAATACATCTTCAAAGTCATTATCTGAGGAGCTCTCTTTGCTCGTAGCGTATCTGGAGTCTGTCAGGGTCATGGTGGTAGCAGGAGCAGCAGGGGTTGTGGTTGGGATCATAGTGGTGGTTTTTACTGTGGTTGGTGTCTGTGTCATGATGGATGGCCTATGTAATCTGTTCAGCCTCTGTCTGTGCTTTCCCCTAGAACCAAACTGCCTGTGCCATTGGATTCGTTTTTTAATAGCCTTAGTGGTCGTGTAAGTTGTTGAGGACATTGCTTCTTCGGTTGTCGACATCAATGGGTCAGGTGTAAAGGTAAGCTCAGGAGCATCTGCAGAGGTAATGTCGTCACGTGGGAATCCTGGCCCAGACTGGCTTTGGATAAGTGGAGCTTTTGTAATGTAATACTTTGTTGGAGTAGCTGTTGGTGAGGTGGCAACATTTGGGTTCTCTGTTGTGATCCTCTTCTCTTTTGCATGACGATCAAAGTCTGAATTCAAATAGATTGGCAGACACAGATACATTTGTCAATGAACATATTTTCAAGAACAGAAATGTTGTAAGAACATATGTGGGAGTGTGTGTGTTTGTTTGGTGGCTGGCTTAATTAGTCTCACTCGGCCCAGTTAGTGTCTGGGTTGGGTGGGGCTACAAAACTGTGGTGCATTGTCTAATCAGTGCACAACAGGTTAAGTCAGCCATCAGCACACACACTCAGGAAGCGCTAGCATGCAAGCAAGTGTACCATCTACTCTGTCCATGTCATGTCATGTCATGCCACAAAGTGTAGCAGATCTCCTGCCACAATACCACATTATGTGGCTTCTTTTGGGCTCCTCCAAGGACACAGGCAGGTAGTGGTGTTGAGAAGTCTGGTATATTGCAATTAATATTGAAGACATAAAATGAGCAGAGACATGACATGGACAGAGCCGATGCTAGCATGCTAGCGCTTCCTGAGTGTGTGTGCTGATGGCTGACAACCTGTGGTGCACTGATCAGGCAATGCACCACAGTTTTGTAGCTCCACCCACCCCAGACTTTAACTGGGCCAGGTGAGGCTAATTAAGCCAGCCACCAAACACACACACTCCCACAACATAAGAATTAAAAAGCCAGATGAAGTGGTGACTAACCTGTTACAAGTTGCACCATGGATGACACTGTAGCATTCCCCTCCTTCTTGATTGCAGGTAGTTTGAGTTTAGTCATGTAGGATTGTATGTCAGTGATCCTATTTGGTTTGATGATCCTCCTACGTCCTTGGAAGATTCTCCGGCGGCCCCCTACTCCTCCTCTGCCGGTCTTTGGTGGAATGATGTGTATCTGCTGGTGTGAGATGATGGTGGATCCCGCAGGTAATCCTGGGGATGTGATCTTTTGGGTGGTGTGGAAGGTAATCTCATCCTGATGTCTCTCAGTGATGGTAACAGCTGTGAAAGTGGTCTGGCTCTCTGCATCAGTGGACGTGTCAACAATTGGGTCGACCCGTCCTGCTCCATCCATCATTGGAGTGACGTTGGGCTCTGTAACAAAGGAAAGCCCCCTCCTGGTAGAGGTCTCTCGCTCTGCAGGAGGTTCCCCCGAGAATGTCAACTCAGTTTCTTCCAAGTTATCAGCCACAGTACTATCTGAATGGAACATGACTGGATCTTGGTTTCTGTGTGTTTTGGTGAACCAATTACTAACTGTTACACTGGTTTGGTCCAATCCAGTGTCCTGTGGGTTTGCTGCATCACTCTGGAGTTCATTAAACCTCTCTAGACCATCTGTAAATGCTGATTCCATAGGCGTTACAAGATGTGACTGTGTGTATGACTCTGTTGTTGGATTGGCTGTGTTTTCTGTTCCCAGAATAGCATTGATGTCAACATTATCCGGTTCCATGTCATCTGACTTCTCTGCCATTGATAAACCATTATAACCACTGTTCTGTGTAGCTGTCATGGTTTCAGTGCTGTCGTCCTGTTGTCTAGCAGTTAACAACGTTTTTTCTACTTCAGGGATATCCGTCGAATACTTAACCCCTGGTAAATCTGGTAAAATCACTTCATTAAAACTGTCACCAGAGCCTGTTTCCCCATTTCCAGAAAGACCTGTTTCTCTCAGTTTTGATCCACCTTGGGCCTTTTTCATGAATTCTGCAAATTTGTCCGGGTCAACTCTCCTGCTATTTGCATTAAAGTTCCTGTTGCTCCAGATGCGTCTATTGCTTATCGGGCCTCTCCGTCTTTGTCCCAATCTACCCCGACCTTGTGACCCCATCCTGGGGTAGGGCCTGTCTGAAGTAATAGTCCTGGACTCCTGACTAGTTCTGTCAGATAAAGGAGGCGGCTCACTGAGATCCATGTCCTTTTCCACAGTGTCCAACTCAACGATAACATCGGCCCCCAACGTCGGCTCTTCATCATCTACTACTGCCCCCATCTCCGAAGCTTCCCCTGTAACTGTCACCAGTGACACCAGCAGATCAGCTCCAATGTAGTTAGAAGCCAGGCACCTGTAGAAGCCGCGGTCCCTCGCGGTGAGACCCTGAATTGTTAAACTCCCATTCTTGTGTAGTTTCTTTTTCCCATGAGACTCTCGGAACACAGAGTGATCTGGTAAAATCCAATGAACAGAGGCCTCCGGGCTCCCTGTGGAGCTGCAGTCCAGGGCCAGACTTTGACCCAGTGTTTTAGAGAGCTGGACCCCGTTGACCTCGGCTTCCTCCACATCAGGGGACAGCACTGTAATTCTGAAGCTGAGAATGTCTGCATCCAGGTAGTTCATGGCGATGCACCGGTAGAGGCCAGCATCAGAGGTGTCAGCGCTACGCAAAGTGAGCTTCCCTTCGGCGTTGATGAGGATCCTTCCTTCCTCGCTGTAGTAAGGACCTCTGACCTTATTGCCGTCTGCTAATATCCATTCGACAGAAGGCTTTGGGTCCCCTATGGTCTCGCAATTCAGCTCCACTACACCACCTATCACACACCACAGCATAACATAACATCACATATAATGTATGAATAATATATTACATAAACAACATTATATATTACACCGTAATTACCACAAGTAACCAAAAGTGACATGTGATATTTGTTGTGGTAATACATTTTACAGACATTGGGAATGTCATTGTAATTCTCATTATTCATTATGCAGCCTACCAGTGAGTACAGTGTGCCGGTCTTGGTCTTTGTTGTCGCCCGGGATTGATCATGGTCCAGCTGTAGCGGTCCCTCTTCGGCCACTCTGCTCGCCACGCGGAAGCGCACCAGACCAGTACTTGCATGATGGCAAGGGGAGTAAAGTAGTGGTGGTGCGGATCGAGCTGGAAGTTCACCTCCTCCTGCATCACCACCGGGGTAGCGGCTTATAATCCACGGCCCGATGTCCCGTTGATAGATTGCCTCCTGGGGCCTCCTCTGCTCTGTGTTGCCGGTACTGGTAGACCATCTCCGAGCGCCGTGAGAGCATCAGGCCTCTCCCCAGCGTCATTGGGGAATCGCTGTAGGTGGCCAAGATATGCCACAGCTGCTGCACGTGCTCATAGTCCACGTTGCAGACGAGCGAGGTGGCAACGTCGGCTCTGAGGAGAGTGACGTTGTTGTTCTCCTCCTCCTCCGCGGCGGTCAGTGTCAGGTTTTCAATGGCCGAGGGCCTCTGGACGGTGCAGGACAGGCTGCCCACGTTGTGGAAATGGTCCGTGAGGTTCATCTGCATTGAGCCGATGGGCGCGATGAAGTCCCTGGGGAGCACGGGAGTGAAGTCGCCGGGGTCCACGGTGATGTTGCTCCGCTTGAGGTGCGGGCTGATCCAGGGTTGGGCGCAGGTGAAGGCGTCGCCGGGGAGCTGCGAGATGGAGCGGCTGGGATGAGGGCCAGGGTTGGCACACATGGGACACAGGTGGCCCCGTGCATACTTCTTGTCCCGCTTACACTTCAGCACACCTACAGCAACATCCAAGATATATAGATATAAGATATGGTGTATTTGTCATCGTTCATTACATATCATTTAACCATTGACTTGATAGAAAATAGATCGATATTTTTTGTTTAAGTTAAGTAAAGCTTATGTTGGAATGCCTTAAGAACGTTAGCAAGCCTTTTATTCCATTTACATTATTAATAAATCCAAATCTATGGTTTCAACGGTTTCAATTGAGTGATATTTGCACTTATACAATACAATCCTTTTCATATTGAATGGACAAGGGTCTGTTTTTAACAGCTAGGCTACTCAAGAAGGTGGCTTAGCTGTACACACATTCTTAATAACCACATCTCACTTGATTCCCCACCAAGATGACACCAGAGCAAACACAATCTCCTCTCTCTCTCTCTCTCTCTCTCTCTCTCTCTCTCTCTCTCTCTCACCTGGGTTCCTCTTCACCCAAACCGGGAACCACTTCATGCGGCAGTCGCACGACCAGGGGTTGCCGTGGAGGAAGAGGTTCTCCAGCTGGGAGCAGCCCGTGAATATGTCCGCGGGCAGGCTGGTGAGCTGGTTGTCCGACAGGTGGACGTTCCGCACCGAGGACACCTTGAAGGCCTGGCTGATCCTCAGGGTGACGAAGGTGTCCGGGTGGAGCTGATGCAGCTGGTTGCCCTCCAGGTGCACCAGCTGGAGGTTGGTGAGGCCATAGAAGGCGTCGGGGCTGATGAACTCGATGCTGTTGTGGTCCATGTGGAGTCTCAGCAAGGAGTCCAGCCCCTTAAATGTCTCCTTTTTCAGCTCCTTCACCTTGTTGTAGGACATCTTTAGGACCTGGGGGAATTAAAAAAAATATATATATTAATCAATAAACACACGTAAAAGCAATGCTCATATAACAGAGGCATTCCCAAGCATGTCAGTGTGTGATGACTAATCAATATATAGGCCAAGAAACATATTCTGTAATGACAGATTATTTTCCCAATGAATGGGATTGATACTTGGGGGATATCGCTATATTATAAGACACAGGAAAAAAAGTAATTAGCAATTAGAGCTGTTTTTTTTCCATGAACGGGGCTTTTACCTGTAACGATTTCAGGTCCAGGAAGGCACTGTTTTCAATGGTGTGGATGGTATTGCTGTGTAGCATCAAAAGCTCCAACTTTTGAAGTCCTGTGAAGTCACCCTCTCTCAAGGCTGTGATGCTGTTGTACCTAATTGAAGAAAATGAACAGTAAGTACATACAGTACATACAGTAAGCGCGCATATCGGTGTCCAACGGTTATGGTGAAGCCATGGCAGGGCAACGTTTCATTTAAAACACCAAAGCCAGCATTTGTCCTTGTGACGCACAGCACAGCAGAGCAGAGCAGAGCGGAGAAATGATGAATGGAAAACGGGGGGGGAACGCTCACCCCATGTTGATCCGTTCCACAGATGGTTGGATCTGGTGGGGTACTGCGGTCAGGTATCTGAAGGTGCAGTGCACTTCGCCGGACACGTAGCAGGCGCACGTTTGGGGACAACCACGGCATCCCGGCAGCAGGAGCAGAGCCAAGAGAAACAGGGAGCGGAGCAGCCAGCGGACGAGGGCTGCAGGCGTGGTCATGCTGGGGAGCGATGGGACCTCACCGTGAGCCCACTTCATCTTTATTAAGCGCTGTGACCTAATGACCTGCGGGTGGGGGGGGGGGGGGGGTTAATAATAATAATAAGAAGAAGAAGAAGAAGAAGAAGAAGAAGAACAATAATAATAATAACAAGAAAAATGATAATAATAATAACAACAATAATAATAATAATAATAATAATAATACAACTACTACTACTACTACTACTAATAATAATAATAATACAACTACTACTACTACTACTACTAATAATAATAATAATAATAATACAACTACTCCTACTACTACTACAACTACTAATAATAATAATACAACTACTCCTACTACTACTACAACTACAACTACTACTAATAATAATAATAAAAAAAACTAAAAGAAAACTTTTTTTTTGTCCATCACACAAAAAAAGTTGACAACAAGAACCCGGCTGGTCATTCAATGCATACATTTGCCATATTTGATTCGGTTTTAATTTTGATTTAATGAAAGAAAAAATGTCCATCATAGCAAATCTACAGTAACACATGATCGAGTGCACTTTTCTTTTCTTTTTTAAAGCGAGAAGAAATAAAAAAAAGGTTTACCTTACCTTACTGCAATGGGATCAAGTGAACGGAATTTACATGAAGTAAAAGAAAAAAGCACAAAACAAAAGCAATACTTCAGTCAGTACAGGGGAGCAACATCACTGGGAAGTTTTGGTTTTTTATTCCCGGGGTTCGTCCGCGTCCTCCGTGCAGCAGCGCGTCTGGACTGGAGACTTTGGCGCGCTGGTGACGGACTGAGCGCCTCTCACCGCCGCCCCCCCCCCCCCCCCCCCCCCCCTCATCCCTATACGACTCATTATCCTCATTATCAACCTTACTCCACACTAAAGCAACGGGACACCTTACCGCCAACACTAATATCCAAATTAAAAATGATGCGATACAAATTATAATTGGGTTGACTTATTTGTTCTTCTTTCTCTCGAGGATGCCAGATGACGACATCTAATAGTTACACACAAACAGATGAACACACATTAACACACACACACACACACATGCACACACACACACACACACACACACACACACACACACACACACATGCACACACATGCACACACATGCACACACACATGCACACACACACATGCACACACACACATTAACACACACACACACACTACACATGCCACACATGCACACACACACACACACACCCACACCACACGTGCACAACACACACACACATTAAACACACGCAATCACACCACATACTGTACACACACACGCAACAGCATATGCACACACACACACATGCACACATGCAACATGCACACACACACACGCACACCAACACATGCACACAAACACATGCACACACACAAACCATGCAATGCACACACACACATGCACCACACACACACACACACACACACACACACACACACACACACACACACACACACACACACACACACACACACACACACGTAGGTGTCAAACTCCCTGTACATTACAACTGTTGTCACCAATGTCTTTCACAGTAATCTTGAGGAAAATATAGAACCTGTTAAAACAGAATGTTGTTGTCTCTCTGGTTGGGAGTCATAAAGAGAGGCATGCTAACGTTAAATCACAGCAGTGCAGCGTTTCCTCTTTCACGGACGAGTATTTTGTGCCGAGGTAGTTTTTATGAGCATCACCTCCTCAATTACTTCCCGGTGACAGAACTCAGAAGGCATGTTCTGGTATCTGTGTCACTGAGTCCATGTGTTTACTCAAGGCAACATCTGCTCACCAAATCTCTTCTCTCCTTGTTTTTCCTTCTCCTTCTCCTCCATTTGTCCTCTCCATCCTCTCCTCTCCTATCCTCCTCTCCTCTCTCCTCTCTCCTCCTTTCACCTCTTCTCTCCTCCTCTCACCTCCTCTCTCCTCTCTACTCTCCCCACACATCTTCTCCTCACGTGTTCCTCACCGTGTGTGACTCCACGGACTCAACTCTATCTACTTCCACGTCCAGGAAGCCAACCCTCGACCACCCCTTGCACCTCCCTGCCCGCCTCCCTCTCCACCTGGAATTGTTTTGAACCGAAGAGGTGCTTCTAAATCTTTTCCCGTGTCTCAAATCAGCCGTATTGATGGAGATGGGGAATTGCTTCAGCACGGCCCACGTGTTGCACACAGGCAAGAGAACACAGCGGGCAGATGTTGGCAGCTCTGCCGTCCCCTGTGTTCTACACCTGCCCTGGGTCCAGTGAGCCAGGCATGACATGACTCTGCTTTAAAGTGCACGCTCCAGGGCCATTTTTATTACCTTTAAGTCCAGGGATCATTAGATCGTTCAGGGCACATGTTAACTGTTAATAACAGTATTAAGTTGTTTGTTTGAATTTTGCACATGGTTGGTGAAATGTTGAACAGAAATATATATATGTTTTATATATATATATATCTGTATTGACTTCTATATCTATATAGCGGGGATTCATCCATCTATCTATCTATCTATCTATCTTCTATCTATATCTATCTCTATCTATCTATATCTATATCTATATCTATCCTGATATCTGTAGGACTGCTAAAAGATGTATTGCTAAGCTGATTTGGAGGAGGAGGAGGTCTTTCAGGGACATAACAGCACAGGCCAATTATAGTTAAGATCTGGATTTGGATGTGTTTGTGTGTGTGTGCGTGCTGTGTGTCCGAGTTTGCATGTGTGTGTGTGTGTGTGTGTGTCCAGCAGGGGTGGGGGGGCGGCGTGGGGGGGGGGGTGATTAATCATAATTAAAAGAAGAACACAGAACACACAGCATGACCTGTTTGACTCCGCTGATAGGCCGAGTGGTCCCTGGCTCAGTGTTCTCTGCTGTGGCCGGGCGTCTGGTTCTGCTTTCACACTTAATTCGCTCCAGATAATGGAATGGCGCACACTCAACTGAATCACGCTTTCAGCCGCGGCGCCAACATGTTTTCCACAAGAGTGTGTCGTTTTTCCAGTGAGTGTAAGTGACAAGCTAGTGCCCAGCAGGACTTTTTGACTCACTCAGGTTACGCTCAATGTGCGCTATCTAAAGCGGATCAGGCGGATTAGCCGGTGATTCAGCTAAGAACTTTGCGGAAGCTTCCTCCGTATGTCTTACGATGTGCATGGCGTGTGTGGTGTGTGTGTGTGTGTGTGTGTGCATGTGCCTTCATGCGGTTGTGCCTTTTTACAGTCTATGGTTCATACATGCGTGCGTTCCTTGTGTGTGTGTGTGTGTGTGTGTGTGTGTGTGTGTATGCGTGTGTGCATGCATATATGCGTGCATGTGTGTTCATGTGTGTGTGTGTGTGTGTGTGTGTGTGTGTGTATGCGTGTGTGCATGCATGATATGACGTGCATGTGTGGTTCCTGTGTTGTGTGTGTTGTGTGTGTGTGTGTGTATGCCATATATGCGTGCATGTGGTGTTCAATGTGGTGTGGTGTGTAGAATGGTGTGGTGTGTGTGTAATGCCGTGTGTATGGCGTGTGTGCCATGCATATATGCCGTGCATGTGTGTTCCTTGTGTGTGTGTGTGTGTGTGTGTGTGTGTGTGTGTGTTGTGCCTGTGTGTGTGTGTGTGTGTGTGTGTGTGTGTGTGTGTTGGTCAGTAAGGGTGTGTGGAAGGGTCAGCATGGGTGTAGACTGTAGAAAGTCACAGATTGCTGGTAAGCCCTGAAGGAATCTGAAGTTCCACAGTACAGCGTGGATCTGAGTAGCTATAACCCCCCCCCCACCCCCACCTGAAGTTCCTTCCCACCGGTGAAGGTCTTATAGTGACGTGGAGGCTGCAGCCCTTAAAGGGACGGAGGGAGGGCTTCCACAGAAAACCACACATCCACCATTAAGGGTGTTTCAAGGGTGGTCGGTGCCATTCTGTACCAACCAATTAGCAGTGTGCCTTGCCAAGGGGGCTCCTCTACCCTGGAATGGTACGAAAGGAGGACGTGTGTTTGAAATATTAGGTGTTTATAGTATTTTCTTACACGAGACATTTATGTTTTCCTACACGTGTGTGTGTGTGTGTGTGTGTGTGTGTGGGGGGGGGGGGGTGGCGGGGAAGGTTTCCATGCAGATTATTCAGCACTTTTCCTGCCTTTAAGGTTGTGTGTATGTTTTACGGTGTTTCTTTTGGACGTGCAGGACGTCCACTATTTAGGTTTAAGATTTATAATTAGAAATCGTGAAAAAACTAGCGCACACGGACCATAAAGTTAGCGCAGTGCTGACACATTGGGCAGTTTCTACTAAAGCAAATAAATCCTCTTATTTATTTGAGGAAAGGGAGATGTTTCGTCGGTGGTTTGGGCCAAGTGTCAGACCCATCTAAAGGTCAGGTCAGGTATCTCTCTGCAGCTCTTCAGCGGCCAGAGAAGCCCGACTATAAACCCAGGGCAGTTGGAAGCTTTTGTTTACAAGGGTCATGGAAAAAAAAACCCATTTGGTGTGTTTCCATGTTTGTCACATTTCCTGCCCTGCGAATGCAATTGTATATTTTGTTCCTCAGATTTCAAAGCCTTGTTTTGCCGACGAAGAATTTCCCTCGGCACCTCGGATCGTCGATGTCGGACATGACCTCTGACCTCTCGGGGTCAGGACGTTGGTCCTTGGCCTGCTTGTATGAGAGCCAGTCTCAGAGAGGGTCGCTGACCCGTGTGGTCACCGTGCCACCATTTCAATGTCTTCATGCGCATCAAACGTTTCCCTTTGTCCGTGTAATCTGAAACGTACTCCGGTCATTAACTTGCATGGAAAAACAACAAATCAAATCATGGTGTGAACGATTCCTGCAAGGAATTGTTTCCACCCACCTTCAAACGAGACCTCTCCCAGTGAAGCCCTTCAGACAGATATTAGCATCGGCGATCCGCGAGCAATATGGTTTTCATAACGGCTTTCTATTCAAATGAGAATTTTCCAAGATCCCATTTTTGTATTCAAAAGGAATGGTGTGCTCCTTCGAGTAAAGCCAAACTATTGTTGCGCAAAGCCTTTGTGTGTGCTTGCTTGTGTTTGTCTTGGACTACAAGTCCTTCGCTGGCATCCGTCGCCGTCCGGTCTGCTCCGACGATGGAATGGAAGTCGGAGTCTTCCTCGGGGTTATGTTGAAGCTTCTATAAATCTTTGGCTCCGTGTCATCTCCAAGTCTCTATTTCAGGATCTTCGCCACGTGATCGTGAGCGCCGGGCGTGTGAACCGCCGGCGCTGGCGACATGCGGCGTCGTGTTTTTTACGATCGGGAACATGTGTGTGGATCTGTGTCAATGAGGCGTTCCATAGCTTTTACTGGCCGTCGGCCGCGTTCCGCTCGCTTGGGGTCTTGCGTCGGCGTGGCCAATCACTCTTGATTTGAAACACCAGTGTGTTGCTTTAGTGCGCTCTGGCGTGCAGTGACCCCCGTCGACTGTTGTTTGTTTCAGTTTGCCGTCACGAGATTACTTTTAAACAAACGTTTGACACACGTTAGCACACGTCGCTATTTGTCTCCATTCAGACGCTGTGTGTTTGTTAGCCTGACGCAGCCTTCAACACTAAGAAATAATATCCAGGGCTTGTGTGTGTGTGAATGTGCTTTAACACCTTGACACGTTTCGGGAAATATGATTAACTTCCCGGCCTCTCACGGTTTACACATGCCAACATTCTCCTTCCTGAGCTCGGGGAATGTGTGTGTGTGTGTGTGTGTGTGTGCCGCTCAACTAGGGACATTTGTATCTACGGTATCGGAAATCAAGGCTCATTATAATGAATTTTTTAAATGTAATGGTCCCCCCTTATCTGTTTTTAACAATTCCTGTCTTGTTTCTCCCATATCTCCTTTAGCTTTTCCAAACTTGAAGCCCAGCTTGGGCACAATTGACATGATATTCAGTCATTTAGTTCATTTACGTCTGTAAGCCATTAACTCTCAATGACTTGACCACATTTTAATATTCATATCTGGATGTTCACGTGGGATTATCATAACTATGTTCAGAGATGGAGAAGGATCCAGATTCAATTAATATTCAATTAATAAATACATATACATACTATATATTTGATAGAGGATCTCCTACCTTGCATGTCGTACTGTATGCTATAGGTGTGTGTTGGCCAGACATCTGGGCCATAGGAGCCCACAGTGAAGCCCTTCAGTGCAACACTATTAGGCTTGAACTTTCCACTCCACAACTGACCTTTCGTGTCCACGAAATAACCAGGTCGTGCTATTTTTACTGACACACACACACACACACACACACACACACACACACACACACACACACACACACACACACAAACTAATCTGAAGTCATTAGTGTTCCTGAACCTATAATAGAAGTGTGAACCTTTCTTCTACCTGAAAGGTCATTGAAGGCCGGGCTTGACATGGACTTGACCATGGAGACGTGACTAAACTTCAGCTGTACTCGGTGTAAATCATCAAGATGGCGACAGCGGATGTCAGCTGAGTTTTGGGACAGCGAGGCCCCCTTCACACCCCCTTCCACTCAGTGAACTGCCGGTTGGGGTGGCTGGGGGTGGGATCGGGTGCGTGGGATGGATCTTGATGGATCTATGTTTTCCAGGTGGTGGTGGAGTTGGTGGTGGTGGTGGTGGTGGTTGGAGGTGACGGGAAAGGGCGGGGGGGAGTGGGGGGGGTTAGCTGGGGTTAGCGGGGGCTCTGCCGTTAACATAACTGAAACGTGAGCTCGCACGGGGTCTGGGGGAATATTGCCCGTCGAGTTCTTTTCCCCCCGCGAGAGTGAAAACCGCGCCAGATGGCGGCGTCTCAAACTTAACGACTTCACTCCAGAGACGGTGATTCAGGAAAACTACTGTGTGAGAGGGAAAAAAAGGAAAAAAACAATACTTCAGTTTGTCTCCTTTGGCTCCTCGATCGCCGTATAGAAACCTTGGCCATTCTGAGCCAAGGAGCATCTCAGGACCATATGAGTTCAGACAGTAGGTTGCTTGTGAGCGGGTGTTGTTTTCAACACACACACACACACACACACGCGCACACACACACACACACACACACACACGCACACACACACACACACGCACACACACACACACACACACACACACACACGTGCAGAGCCCTGATCTTTGGTTCTGAACTCTTCTGAACTTCTTCTCTTCTCCTGCTGCTGGAACTTCGTGTAAACACCTCCCCATCCCATCGCCGCTCGGTCGTCGTCGTCGTCGTCGTCGTCGTCATGGAGACGGGAAACTGCGCTCACCGGATTCAGGGACGGTGTGTCTGTGCTTGTATGTGGGCCTCCGACTTTGCGTGTGAACATGCCTCTTATTGTAAATGTATACTTTTAGGTGTTAGTCGTAAGCAGAGGGGGGGCACTCCGATGTTTTTTTTTAACGGTCATAGTCGTGCGTAGCGTGACAGACCCCCATCATCGTCGCCACCGTGGGTAAACATCATGTCTGGTGGCTCAGGTTCCCAGCAAATGGATGGGTCTGGTTTGTGGTAAACAACAGGGGACGGGATTGTGGAAATAGAATGGATCATTTGATAAGGCTGGTTTGGTTTTGTAATAGTGGTTTTGTATTTGTAATAATGTCCCTTTGTAATCGGCCTTTGAGAATATATCAGGATTGCATTTTGCCTGACAAATGCTTCTTTGCTGTTCTAAATGATTTATCTTTTCAGGCATAGAATAAACACACGTCCCGAAACACACAAAAAAAACAAAGATACGCACATTTTAATGGGACGTCACTCAGGATAGAATTTGATGTTATGGTTTTTATTTCAGACGCCCGCTTGTGATTATAACGTCACGTGATCCAGTGTGGACTCACCAGAAAGAATGTGTTTATGAGTGTTTATGTCACGAGCTGCAGCGCGCGGTGCTTCTGATTAGACCGCCGAACCGTATTGTGCAGGCACAACACCCAATGTACGAGACACAGTGTGTCCTCAACTGTACTCAACTAACACATGCATGTACACAACGCACGCATGTGGAAAAATGGTTAGCAACCACACACCTGTGGTCCAAAAAACGGGCTTATACTGGGAAAAAAGGGCTTATACTGGAAACGCGGTATTGACGGGACGAATGCGGGACAGTCTGGGATCTGTTGTTCAGGGCGTTTGACTCCGAATCAGAATCACGATGAGAAACAGCTTTGTTGCAGCTTTTTAATCTCACTGCACATCCAGTAGAAGTGAAGAAGACTGCGTATAGTTTCACTTAATGTTAGCGGTTGCGATGAGGGGGACAACACAATGTGTTTTTGCACGCAGAACACATTGAGAGTCAGACGGGGGTCCGGCCATAAAGGCAGACCACAGGAACTCCTCCTCTGCTCTCCAGGCAAAAATGTGTGTGCCTGCAGTCAAACGTGTGGTGTGTGTGTGTGGTGTGTGGTGTTTTTTTCCGACCGGGATATATGTTCTGTACCAACCGGGCCAGGCTGGGCTCGTACCCAGACGGGTCTCATCAATCAATCAGAACGAGGAGGGGAAGGGGACGGGACGGGGGACGGCGGAGGGGGGTTGTGGTTGTGGTTGTGGTGGTGGGAGGTGGGGACATCGCCACCGGGCCACAAAGAGAGAGTTTACGTATCTAAAAACCAAATTGTGGCACGATTACACAACCATCAATTGTGTTTGGACGCTGAACCACTGGGACGCTGAACCACTGGGTCTTCGGGGCAGGAGGTGGGTCAACCAACGCCAACAAAACACTGGTTTGTCTCGTGTGTTTGAACTTGAATATCCCCCCCATAGCCAACAACGGCTGCATTCCTTGTATTTTTTCCACAATGTACCCAGTAAATAAATAAGATAAATGTTTTTGTTTTGCTCAAATATCCACCAGTATAGAATTTTTCCAGAAGGAAATAAACACTTTTTTTCTTTCCCGTGTCTTCCTCTTCCTCGTTGCGTATAGCAGGCTCGTGGAGAGAGGATGAAGGATGAAGGGGCTCTTTTCACACAGACGTCGACTGGGTTTCCCTGAAAACCTGCTTGCTTTGGTAAGTGTGTGTGGAATGTCCTCCACTATTTTTGCCTTTGAGATGAGAAATCAATACAGAGGGAAGTGAGCGGTGGGTCTCAGACATGTCTGTGGGTGTCAGCGTCATACATCACGTTTTTAGAAATCGTGAAAAAAACTAGCGCACACGGACCATAAAGTTAGCGCAGTGCTGACACATTGGGCAGTTTCTACTAAAGCAAATAAATCCTCTTATTTATTTGAGGAAAGGGAGATGTTTCGTCGGTGGTTTGGGCCAAGTGTCAGACCCATCTAAAGGTCAGGTCAGGTATCTCTCTGCAGCTCTTCAGCGGCCAGAGAAGCCCGACTATAAACCCAGGGCAGTTGGAAGCTTTTGTTTACAAGGGTCATGGAAAAAAAAACCCATTTGGTGTGTTTCCATGTTTGTCACATTTCCTGCCCTGCGAATGCAATTGTATATTTTGTTCCTCAGATTTCAAAGCCTTGTTTTGCCGACGAGAATTCCCCCGGCACCTCGGATCGCCGATGTCGGACATGACCTCTGACCTCTCGGGGTCAGGACGTTGGTCCTTGGCCTGCTTGTCAGAGAGGGTCCCTGACCCGCGTGGTCACCGTGCCACCATTTCAATGTCTTCACGCGCATCAAACGTTTCCCTTTGTCCGTGTAATCTGAAACGTACTCGTGTCATTAACTTGCATGGAAAAACAACAAATCAAATCATGGTGTGAACGATTCCTGCAAGGAATTGTTTCCACCCACCTTCAAACGAGACCTCTCCCAGTGAAGCCCTTCAGACAGATATTAGCATCGGCGATCCGCGAGCAATATGGTTTTCATAACGGCTTTCTATTCAAATGAGAATTTTCCAAGTTCCCATTTTTGTATTCAAAAGGAATGGTGTGCTCCTTCGAGTAAAGCCAAACTATTGTTGCGCAAAGCCTTTGTGTGTGCTTGCTTGTGTTTGTCTTGGACTACAAGTCCTTCGCTGGCATCCGTCGCCGTCCGCTCTGCTCCGACGATGGAATGGAAGTCAGAGTCTTCCTCCTCGGGGTTATGTTGAAGCTTCTATAAATCTTTGGCTCCATGTCATCTCCAAGCCTCTATTTCAGGATATTCGCCACGTGATCGTGAGCGCCGGGCGTGTGAACCGCCGGGGTCCCTGGCGACATGCGGCGTCGTGTTTTTTACGATGGGGAACATGTGTGTGGATCCGTGTAAATGAGGCGTTCCATAGCTTTTACTGGCCGTCGGCCGCGTTCCGCTTGCTTGGGGTCTTGCGTCGGCGTGGCCAATCACTCTTGATTTGAAACACCAGTGTGTTGCTTTAGTGCAGTAACCCCCGTCGACTGTTGTTTGTTTCAGTTTGCCGTCACGAGATTACTTTTAAACAAACGTTTGACACACGTTAGCACACGTTGCTATTAGTCTCCATTCAGACGCTGTGTGTTTGTTAGCCTGACGCAGCCTTCAACACTAAGAAATAATATCCAGGGCTTGTGTGTGTGTGAGTGTGCTTTAACACCTTGACACACGTTTCGGGAAATATGATTAACTTCCCAACGGCCTCTCACGGTTTACACATGCCAACATTCTCCTTCCTGAGCTCGGGGAATGTGTGTGTGTGTGTGTGTGTGTGTGTGTGTGTCTGTTTATGTGTGTGTGCCACTCAACTAGGGACATTTGTATCTACGGTATCGGAAATCAAGGCCATTATAATGAATTTTTTTAATGTAATGGTCCCCCCTTATCTGTTTTTAACAATTCCTGCCTTGTTTCTCCCATATCTCCTTTAGCTTTTCCAAACTTGAAGCCCAGCTTGGGCACAATTGACATGATATTCAGTCATTTAGTTCATTTACGTCTGTAAGCCATTAACTCTCAATGACTTGACCACATTTTAATATTCATATCTGGATGTTCACGTGGGATTATCATAACTATGTTCAGAGATGGAGAAGGATCCAGATTCAATTAATATTCAATTAATAAATACATATACATACTATATATTTGATAGAGGATCTCCTACCTTGCGTGTCGTACTGTATGCTATAGGTGTGTGTTGGCCAGACATCTGGGCCATAGGAGCCCACAGTGAAGCCCTTCAGTGCAACACTATTGCTCTCTCTCTCTCTCTCTCTCTCTCTCTCTCTCTCTCTCTTTCTCTATCTCTCTCTGTGTGCCTGTGGGATTAAAATGACTATAATGATTAAAATGGAAGCTAACTGCTAACAAGTTTGTTTTTTGCTTTTGTTTTTGTTTTCCCGCGCCGCAAATCAATGCAACATGGCGCAGATAGGGTTGTTGTTGTGGTTCTATTTTCATGACTTGATAATCTTTTTGTATTTGCAAAAACAGTTCAGCCGAGGTCGGCAACTCTCGTCACACATAAAATAAAACGCAAGCTTTGAGGATGTTTGAATAGTTTCAGTCGTAGTTTCATTGCTTCGTTCCCCATGGCACGGTTAGAAAAAGAATGTATGGAATCCATTTTACTTCTACGCCGCCGCTACAATGAGGAATCTACTCTGTTGGTAATCGTGAAATCCTCTCTAGACAAGGCTATATATAGGTTGATGTATATTGTTGTATATTGTTGTACATTGTTGATCATATTTTCAAAAGATGACCGTGATGACTGTGGTTATCTCAATGAGTCAGCAGATTCTTCATTGGCGCATGTGTTTTCCAAGACTTCTCTGCAAGGCCTCACATTCACCAACTTTAAGAAGTTTAAGAAATTGGGGAAGTTCAGATTTCTGTGGTTGGTCGGTGAGTGATGTGGTTGATGAGTCGGTTTTGTGTGTATGTGTGTTTGCCTGTGTCTGTGTCTGTGTGTGTGTGTGTGTGTGTGTGTGCGTGTGTGTGTGTGCATGTGTGTGTGTGTGTGTGTCTGCACCTGTGCCTGTCCCAGTGTCGGTCAGCATCACCATCATATCATCATCCACACACAGGACAGGTGACGGTCCAGGAAACCTTGGAATCGTACAAATCACCAACAACTCAAAGTTTAACCTTGCCTACAAACGGCGGCGAATGACAGAAACCCGCTCAAATTGTTGTAATATCGCATCCCCCAGTGGATCTTCTGTGGTTGCAGGTGAAGTAAATGTATTCCGGGGGTTGCCATGGGGATGAATAACAGCCAGGCGCCTCCTTTAAAGCTCGCCTCATAGGCTAAAACGTCTTCAGTGGGAGTTTGCACTTGATATGATCTTTGTGTCATAAACAACCAGTTTAGAGCACTTTATGGCATAAAGTCGGATCCAGTAACCTTACTGAGGGAATAAAAACAACATCTTTTATTTTTTAGGGTTTTTTTTTGTTTCCTGATCTCAGTTAAACTGCAAAAATACCCGCAATTGAGGTATTTAATATTCTTTATGCGGAGGTATTTGCTATTCATTATTTCAAGAGATTATTTTGTTTTGAGCCTGGATAAGTCCCCCCACACACCACCACCACCACCATGATCCACCTCCAACGTTTTTAGCTCTCTTGGATGCAAGTCATAAAGATCCTGTCCTTTTTTATGGGCCTTTCTTAGAAGACGGGCCGGGTTGGCCGGATCGAACTTCTGGAACAACTCAAGTGAAGTGATTAGTTCTTTCCAGCATCTTATCTGCTCTCGTCCCTCTGCTTTACTGGCAAGCGTGGGAAGCACTTGAGTCACTGACTTCACTTTTACTAATCAACTTCTCCATTCTGACGGTTTGGGAATAAGAAATGGAGTCTGAGATATTGCCGTGAGGTCATTGCCATCCGATAGATCTGATTATGAGCATTAATTATATTTGTAGATTTATCTTTCCTTTGGGGTTTTTAACCGAGGCCCGGGTTTTGACAGGCGGTGTCGTTGAGGATGGCACCCTGCTGTTTAGGAGCGCGGTGTGTACTAGCATTGTACACCAGCATCACATTGGTAAACACTGAAGAGGGACTCTGACGTGCTGCACTCCCCCCCCCCCCTGAAACCTGATCCCCCCCTCCACACTGACTCCATAACAACACTGTCACAGTGGACTCGGACTTACAGCTGGCGACACACCACCTCCACACGAATGGAGCCCAGCACAAGCATGAACACCAGCTTTCCTCCTCCCTCCCTCCTCCTCCTCCTCCTACTCCTCCACCTCCTCCCCCTCCTCCTCCATCACCTCCTCCTCCATCACCTCCCTCCATCATCACCTGCCTCCCTCCTCCATCACCTCTCCCTCCTTCGTGTTGATGGAGTGCTGCGCATCAGAAACTTTTGTTGCATCGCTTTCAACCAAAATGTTCGTTGCTCGTATTTCCCCCCCCTGCCCCCCGGCCCCCCCCCCCCACCACACACCAACACACACACACACACACACACACACTCCCCCTCCATCTCCTCTACTCACCACCCCACCCCCCGACACCCCCCCCCCCCCCCTCCCCATCCTAGCCTCGCGGTCCTACGGGGCCCTAATGACCAATAAAAACATCCGTGTTTCCATTAGAAGCATGCGAGGGTCCCGCTAGTGGCGGAGGGGCGGGGGGGGGAGGGGGGGTGGGGGATAGTAGACCCCCCCCCCCCCTGCGGTGGATCCTTTCATCCAGGCTGAGGTGCGCGACAGGGTCCCCATGTTGAACACACGTGTGGTGGAACGGTAACTTAATGAGTACCAGTGCGTGCGTCCCTCTCTCTCTCTCTCTCTCTCTCTCTCTCTCTCTCTCTCTCTCTCTCTCTCTCTCTCTTTCTCTATCTCTCTCTCTGTGTGCCTGTGGGATTAAAATGACTATAATGATTAAAATGGAAGCTAACTGCTAACAAGTTTGTTTTTTGCTTTTGTTTTTGTTTTCCCGCGCCGCAAATCAATGCAACATGGCGCAGATAGGGTTGTTGTTGTGGTTCTATTTTCATGACTTGATAATCTTTTTGTATTTGCAAAAACAGTTCAGCCGAGGTCGGCAACATCTCGTCACAGCGTTAAAATAAAACGCAAGCTCTGAAGGATGTTCAAATAGCTTCAGTCGTAAGTTCATTGTTTCGCTTCCCATGGCACGGCTTTAGAAAAAGACATGTCTGGTAATCCATTTTACTTATACGCCGCCGCTACAACGAGGAATCTACTCTGTTGGTTAATCGTGAAATTCCTCTCTAGACACAAGGCTATAGGTTGATGTATATTGTTGTACATTGTTGGAATCATATTTTTCAAAGATGACCGATGATGGACTGTGGCTTATCTCAATGAGTCAGCAGATTCTTCACTGGCGCATGTGTTTTCCAAGACTTCTCTGCAAGGTCCTCACGTTCACACAACTTATAGAAGTTTAAGAAATTGGGGAAGTTCAGATTTGTTCTGTGGCTTGAGGTCGGTGAAGTGATGTGGCTTGGTGAGTCGGTGAGTTGGTGTTGCCTGGTTGTGTTGTGTGTGTGTGTGTTGTGTGTGTGTTGTGTGTGCGTGTGTGTGCTGTCGTTTGCGCGCGCGTGTGTCCCCCCTTTCCCCTTCTTTTTTCCTCTCTCTGTGTGTGTGTGTGTGTGGTGTGTGGTGGTGTCTGCCACCTGTGCCCAGTGTCGGTCAGCAACTACCATCCATATCGAATCAATCATCCACACACAGGACAAGGTGACGGTCGCAGGAAACCTTGGAAAGCGTACAAATCACCAACAACCTCAAAGTTTAACCTGCTACAACGGCGGCGAATGACAGAAACCCGCTCGAATTGTTTGTAATATCGCATCCCCCGGTGGATCTTATCTGCTCGGATGCCAGTTGAAGGTAGATGTATTTCCGGGGGTTGCCATGGGGAATGAATAAGCAGTCTCAAAGGCTAAAACGTCTTCAGTGGGAGTTTGCACTTGATATGATCTTTGTGTCATAAACAACCAGTTTAGAGCACTTTATGGCATAAAGTCGGATCCAGTAACCTTACTGAGGGACATGAAAACCGGTTACGGCCACCAGGGGCCCCGTCCACCTACAGTGTGCGAGGCCAGGCCGCATACATGTGCATTTGTCATTCCTTTCAGAGTTGAATGAAATGAAATCTGACCACACAGTATATGTGAGAGGTTTTTGCCTTGAGAAAATAAACGATGTATGTGTAAGTTGTACGAAGTGCTCACACACTGCATACAAAAAATGTCCACTTACACCTCAGCGACCAATAATAACACGGAGAAATACAGTGAAAGGATAATGCATTTATTAATGTGACAAAATGTCATACGAAACTAAAGAGGCACAATTTCAATCAACACACACACACACACTTTCTTACACACACACACACACATACACACACACACACACACACACACACACACACACACAACCCTTCAACTGAAGCTTTGCAGCCACGTCTGATCTCATCCCCCGGGGGTTCAGGAGGAGGGAACGGTGACTCACCATCTCCCACCCAGTCCCCCACACATCTCTCTCCAGCCCTGGCACCTGGAACCATTACATTACAGTGGACCGAGCATTCATACCATCATACAATCGGGACGTGAGCAAAGCAAACCTGCTGCAAACACCTACACCAGGCAGGACAGCGTACATTCAGGGCATTTAGCCGACGCGTTGCTTGTGTCCAAAGAGACTGAGTCCTTTAAGTGGCTCATTGAGACGCGTCGTGTCGCTGAAGTCACTCTGTTTGCACGATCCCCTCCACAGAGCCTCTCGCACATCTGCTCGGCATGAGGATTAATCCGTTACTTGGAGACGCCTCGTGTTGATTCATCTGCAGCTTCGTCTGTCTTGACTCGGCCTCCTCGGTCTGTCCCATGGACAGGAAGTCAAGTGAAATAACAGGATGAACAGAACTTGGACACACGACTGTCACAGGAATCTCGCCGCTTTCGTGATCAAAGCACAGAGGAATATACAAGTGTGCATAGTGTGAGATAGAGAGATAGACAGATAGAGAGATAGACAGATAGATAGATAGATAGATAGATAGATAGATAGATAGATAGAGACAGATAGATAGATAGACAGACAGATAGATAGATAGATAGATAGACAGACAGACAGAACGACAGACAGACAGACAGACAGATAGATAGATAGACAGACAGATAGACAGACAGACAGACAGACAGACAGACAGACATAAAGATAACTGTCCATGTAAATTAATTATGTATTTTGAATTATACGGTAACATGCAACAGGACAGAACCTTTACAATGAATGCATAGTCACTCCAAAGTTATCAGAAGAATCATGAACTGTTCAGGCTCCAGAGGGTGCATCGAGTTATGTTTTGATAATCTACCAAACTTTGCTGGAGCAAACATTGACCAGAAGAGGGAGGCAGAGCACTGCACAATAACTGTGGGCCTGCAGTGTCCCTGGCATCGGCCTGCCGAGGACTGTACTTGACTCATGGTGGACTGTTGCGCCCTCTGTCGGCGATATGAAGTATAGCACCGATATCAAAACCAACCGATACTACACCATGATCACAAGGTGTTATCCACAATCCTCAAGTCTTGTAACTTCTTAAAAGATCAAGACTAGTTTGTACGTTTTTTTGCCCACATTTTCACTGCATACTGTATGTGTCACTCCCACAACCGCCCGCCCAACTAACCAATCAACCAACCAGCAAACAAACAAACACACAAACAGGCACATATGTAACTCAAAGCAAAGCCACTGCTGGAACAGGGTGAGAGGTCAACATTCCTCCATGAGAGAGCAACGTTGTTGTGCTGATGATAAAGAGCTTATCTTATCTATAAGCACTTTCTTATAGCTGCGGCCCCAGCACATGACCCGCAGCCACGGGCTGGAAGTAATGCACTCACAAGGTCCGTAAAGGCTTCCCCCGGCCTCTCCTTACCGCCGGAGGAGGAGGAGGAGGAGGAGGAGGAGGAGGAGGAGAATACTTAAAGAGGCTAAGACGCCCAAAACTGCAACACACATCGCTAATTCATTTTCCAAACGCACTCCCCCTTTCAAATTAGACCAAGAAACCTTTGTGTTTTTTTGTAGTTAGAAGAAAAACCCCACCTGATTGATTTGCCGTGGGATTAGTTTTGAACTTTGACCTCAAAACTCAATGCTCAACGGCGTGCAGTGCAGACACACGTTGAACCGCTCCGCACTGATCCACACGTGGCTGTTTCTCCCGCAACCGATGACTTATTAGTGTTCTTCCCTCTCCATCCCGAGCCTCCCGCCCCCCCCCCTCCCCCCGACCGAGAGAGGGGGAGAGACTCACTGCCTCGTGATTTACACTGCCTCGTGTGTTGGGCTTCCAGCTGTTAAAAGCTCACACATAGCGCTTTTATCGCTCCTTTTTTCCCCCCTTCAAACAATGAATTCCAGTCGAGAGCGGTGACACGAGCGCTCCCCCTCCCCCGTTTGAATATATCTACAGTATATATTATAGATAAAGATATTTGTTCAAAGACGCGGGGCTCTTATCTCTGTGTAGGATTAGTACACGAGAGCAAGCCCTTCTAAGGAAACAGGATTCCTGCTGGGATGAAACCGGGCCTTCAAGCTCGCTCGCTCTCACACACACACACACACACACACACACACACACACACACACACACACACACACACACACACACACGCACACGCACACGCACACACACACACACACACGCACACACCAGACCAACTGCAGATCCCACACTTGACAACAGACCAATATCTTCTGAGAGAGAGAGAGAGAGACTTGGCAAGGCCTGAAGCGAACGTCTCTCTGAACGTCTCTCTGAACGTCTCTCTGAACGTCTCTCTGAACGTCTCTCTCTCTCATTATTTTTGGATCGCTGCTCATACAACTTTATCAAATCATGTCTGGCGGGTATGGAATTCCATAAACATCGGGAGTTTGTTTTTTTCATTGTTAGGATTTATTTTTTTTATTTTAATATAATGATAATTATTGCCAAGAGAGTATTGCAAGGCTTCACAAAAACATCTCTTGCTCGTGGGCCTTTTTTTTGTGTGCAGATTTTATTAAAAAGAAAAAGACGCTGGCCTTCCTGGTGGAGGAGAAAATGATGACAAGAAATGGGGAGAGAACAGAGAGAGAGAGGGGGGAGAGAACAGAGAGAGAGAGAGAGAGGGGGAGAGAGAGAGAGAGAGAGAGAGAGAGAGAGAGAGAGAGAGAGAGACAGAGACAGAGACAGGGACAGGGACAGAGACAGAGACAGAGACAGAGACAGAGAGAGAGAGAGAGAGAGACAGAGACAGAGACAGAGACAGAGACAGAGACAGAGACAGGGACAGAGACAGAGACAGAGACAGGGACAGGGACAGGGACAGACAGATACAGGGACAGACACAGAGAGGGACAGAGACAGACCGATACCGGACAGAGACAGGGACAGGGACATACAGGGACAGAGACAGACAGGGACAGAGACAGAGACAGAGACAGAGACAGAGACAGAGACAGAGACAGAGACATACGGAGACATACAGAGACATACGGAGACATACAGAGACAGACAGAGACAGAGACAGACAGAGACAGCGACAGACAGAGAAAGATACAGAGACACAGACAGAGACAGCGACAGACAGAGAAAGAGACAGACAGAGAAAGAGACAGAGAGAGACAGGGACAGAGACATACAGAGACATGCGGAACCACATACAGAGACAGAGCGGTGTCATCATGGTACATCATGTGATCATGCCTGTGTGAGTGCGGAGCAGAGGGAAGGGAAGGGAACCCTACCCACCAGGACAGGTCCCCGTGTGCCAGCCTCATAATCACTGGCTGACAGGTTGAGCCTGTCCTTGGCCTGGAGCCCCAGAGCTAAAAAAAAAAAAAAAAAGAAGAAAAAAAAAAGTGCACAAAAGAAAAAATTGCACAAAAGAAACGCAAACTGCACAATAACTGGAGGAGGGCGGCGTTCTGGGGCCAGGCAGCATGACCTTACAGCAACCTGAACTGCTGAACTACAATAGCACATTCAGCCGTGGCCGTGTTATATTTAAGAATGAAATATGATCTATGTGTTACATAGATGGGGTTGAAGTGAGGATTGTGTGCTCTCCAGGTTTTAAGAGAGGATGCTGTGAATATTGAGGGAGTAATGAGATCTGTTTAGTGTGTGTGTGTGGGTGTGGGAGTGGGTGTGTGCTTGTCGAGCACTTGAGAAAGTTTATTTAGACCTGGTAATCTCAGCTTTGCCGCTGACAGCCCGTGTCGATTCATGTTCCTGCACGCACGCATGCACTCACACACACACACACACGCACACACACACACACACACACACACACACACACACACACACACACACACACACACACGTACACACATACACACACACACACACTCTGAGGGTTTTCGCTCACACACATGTTCTCACACATGTCACACACACAGACACATACACACACACACACACACCAGTGCACCATACACCATAAACACACACACACACACACACACACACACACACACACACACACACACCCACCCACCCACCCACCCACACACACACACACACACACACACCCACCCACCCACCCACCCACACACACACACACACACACCAGTGCACCATACACCATAAACACACACACACACAGACACACACACACACATTGCAGATGGCGGGATTACGTTCCAGGCTGTTAGTGGGGAAGCCGGCCAGAGCTAGCAGCTTGTGTGAAGGCGAGAATACCGACGAGATCCGACATCGGGAATCTCGTGTTTTTGGGGGACGAAAATCATCCCATACATGGAATACATAGCGTGCTGCTGCACTACAACGTGGAGGCGGAGGAAGGAGGAGCAGGAGGAACATTGCAACGATGCGTCCTCAAATTGCAGTTAGCATTAATAAATCATCCAAGGGCGCGCGCGGCGTGCTAGCTAGGGAACGCACTCTGTGTTCTGCATATCCAGTGCCGGGAACGTCGTCGGATTTCTCCTGACTCCTGTCTGTCGGGGAGGTAGATATTTGCTGAGGTATTGTGCCGCCGCTGACCTCAGCAGGGGTGCCGTGGGTACGAGCGTTGGGGACGTTTTGCCGCTGAGATTGATCGGTGAGGCCAGAGAGGGATCTATTGCCCCCTGAGATTGTGTCATCATGACAAACCAAGTACTGCTCGGCGTGTGGGTGGAGAGGAATTAAACTAATGCGTCTGCGCGGAAATATGCGCACACACATGCACACACACACGCACACACACACACACACACACACACACACACACCCACATGCACTTATTCCATCCACGCACACATATACACACGTGTAGTGAATTTGAGAGAGAGAGAGAGAGAGAGAGAGTCACACACACACACACACAATTTAATTCTTTTGAACTTTTTAGAGATATTCCTGAGCACGAAACCCTGCAGCAGCCAGTGGGACATTCTGTACCTCGGCGACATGTCACTCGATGAAGACATCACCATCATCACCACCACACCCCCTGGCAGCTACACACACACACACACACACACACACACACACACACACACACACACACACACACACACACACACACACACACAAACACAGAGGGAGCTCCACTACAGTTCCACCAAGCGCTCGGGGAGGACTCCTCCATTTGAAGCTGAGTGGAGGACCCAGCGGGAACGGGAGGGTGTGTGTGTCAGTGTGTGTGTGTGTGTGTGTGTGTGTGTGTGGGGTGCTCTGAGTGGATGGGGGGGGGGTCGGGGGAACCAGAGGGAATCCCGGCGTTGCACTCTGTGGTGTGATCTGGTATTCCGACGGAGTTGATTTAAAATTCCACGGCTCCTCGCCATTGATCTATGTCTCCATCTCTCTCTCGCTCTCTCTCTCTCTCTCTCTCTCTCTCTCTCTTTTTCTCACACTTGTGTTGTGCTTGAGAACCCCCCCCCACACACACACACCCTTCTCCCCTGTCGAGTCTAACCACATGCGGTGCCCAAGGCAAGGCAAGCTACCACTGGCTCTAAACAGTTCAAATACAGTTTGCCCGCCCTGAGTCTAAATACACTTAAATGCTTATTATTCGCTTTTTTTTACATTTTGCATTACATTTTAATCCAATATGAGTATTTGTTTTTTGTTCAGATCGTAGGACCAATTCTGGAATTGCTTCACAATGGAATTACTTTTCTTTTGTTCATATTTGCACGGGTTTCCTATTTGTCAATTACATATTCCCAGTGACTGCACGTGATAACTGGGTTGGGGGTGGGGCATTTCACTGTTGCAAATGTGAGTGGAGAGTTGGGTAAGCTGTGTGTGCGCAATCCAGCGACTTATAAATGTGTAGAAATAAATCTCACAACTGCATACTGCATAGTTAAAGTGTCCATTGAATCTGGGCTGCAAAATGTGTATTCGGCATTCATTCGTGTGCGTACTTACATTTCTCTAAATGTGTAAAACATATAACTGTAATGTGTAGGCTAAGTCATAAGTGCTGACATACAATAAATAATGGCGAAGTATTTGGCTCAAGAGCCAGAAAAACGAAACAAAACAAATGATCGTTCAATTCCATTGTCTTTTACTGCCATGGCAGTCAACAGTTAGCAGCACCCAGTGATTTGAAGACTTTGCTAAGAACGCCCCATGATTCGGACCTCATAGGTCAGTCAACCATCTGATGAGATTCACTTCTAAACAGCTGAAGCATTTAGTGTGATATCCATTGTGGAACGTTTCAAAATGCAACGGATCTCGTTAATTTGCAGTTCATGACTGCAACGTGATGTGGCGTCAATGTTGATGTTGACCATCTCTGGCATTCGAACATCGTTTTTTGAATTTAGAAAGATTCAATATTCAACAAATATTCATGTGACGTCAAAGAGTCAAACTTCCAGGCACACAAAGAACACATTTTGACTTCGGAGGAGAGTGTTGTCCGGCGGAGACATAGGACAACAGGATTTTACGCCGGATTTCTCTTAATTATGTTGTTATTTTACTAAGTGAGTAAATGGCATAGATAATTATGTTGAGAATCATGAAAGATAACTACGTTTAATTGTTCTACCAAACTCTGTTCTACAGAATGAAAGGACAAATTATTGTCAATTAGCTAAAAGTAAACTATTTATATAAATGTATGAATATCGTCAATCTATCAAAAGCAACTGGCTTTGTCTTTTTCTCTATGGAAAATTAGCGGTCCAAAAGCCATGACCTGGTGCTGAATTGACTAATTGATATGTGTAATTCATGGCACCAAATCAAAGGGATACAAACATAATGTGTCTCTCCATTGACCCCTTCCTCACACACACTCTCTCCTCCTCGTCCTCCTCACCCTCCTCCTCTCTCTGCCAATTACAGCTCATTGCGTTGAATGAGAAGATAAAGTTGGATGGAAGAGAGGAAGACACGTCACATGGACGCACACAGGCTCCGGCTTCTGGGGAGCTGAGACACACACAACACTAGTACTGAAAACTGAAGGACTCCAGGACACCACCAAGCAAACGCCCTCTAATTGTGTTGCTCATGTTCTGCCAGACGTGTGTCCATTCCTATCTATTGTATTATATATTTGGTGTCTTTTATTTTACAACTGAAGATTGACTCAGTTTTCCCCCTTTGCCTTAAGCCGTTGTCAGGCTTCCCTGGTGACTTTATTCTTGGTATTGATTATTTGATTGGTTTTAAGACTATAGGCTTAAAACCAGTCTGTGTCTGTGTCTGGATGTCTGTGTCTGGATTACTTCTCTAGACTTACTGTACATTTGTCAATCTATTATATAATTTTTTATTATTCTGTTTACTGCTCTATTGTTTCATTCTATTGCTATGCAACCTGGCACAAGAATATTCTTCGGGATCAATAAAGTTCTATTTTATCTTATCTTATCTTATATGTACTTTATGGACAAACATTGCGCAAAGAAAGAAAAGTGTCGAAATATAGGCCCTAAAGTCTACACAGTAATGGAATGAGAATGTGGTATTCAGACTCATGGATGCAGCAGCAGGACGTGTTGTGTGGAGAAAGTTTGTGCGCTGCAGCTTTGGCGTAAGAAGCACCTGAGGAATTTGTGGGGGTTGGAGAGGGTGGTGGTGGTGGAGGAGGATTGGAGAGGGTGGTGGTGGTGGTGGGTGGAGGTGGGGTTGGAGAGGGTGGTGGTGGGGAGGAGATCTCATGTTCCTATTCCCCCGACCCCCTCACCCTTGTGTCTCTGGCTCCGTGCAGATGCATGATGTCCGCGGAGACGAGTGCGCGCAGGGGACGACGGCAGTGCGTAACGGAGCGCCCGGCGCCGCATGCTGCACACCACACCACCACACACCACGCTGAACAACTGCAAATGAACAGAAGAGGACACTACTGACCAGTGCCTGCAGATAGCGATCAAACGACTCTGATCATTCACATCGCTTGACTTGTGAGCAGCAGCAGCAGCAGCAGCAGCAGCACATCGTTTCTCTCCAGCCTCCACCCCGGGATCTTGTCGGGGGACGCACAGGGTAAAATGAGGCTGAAAGCTATCGTTTCACTCATTGTGCTCGGCCTCCATCTCCGCCTTTACATCTACGAGCCCATTCCGACGACATTGATGAAAGATGGAAACTTATGTGGCCAATTCCTCTTCAGGGCTCTCAGCCATCTGGTAAGGGACTCTTTTGGTTTGGTCTCTTTGGTTCCTCGATTACGCGGAGCTGCCGCGAGAAAAGTATAGCTATTATGCCAAAATATATACACAAATGTGTTTCTTATTGGAGTTTTAAAGTGTGGAATATGTGCATATCTGTGAAGTAACCCTTTTTTTGACCCACTGTAAACTCAAATTGTGTGAGATGTTGAGTCCATCTATGCGTTATCTACGTCCATGGGTCACGGATAGCCTCGCCGGTCCACCAGATTATGTCAGACGGTAATCCACGCATAGTATAGCTCACCTGTTCTAATTAATAGCCACTATTAAGGAATACACTCGTGGTTGATGGCTGGGCTGAGATGTCTCTTGTTCCTGTAGGTCATCCTGTGAGTCCAGATATAGATGTAGGCTACATATATAATCTCTCTATAGTCTAGAAGACAACAGAAATGAATAGGTAAATAAAACCAACATGCATAAATAATAGAAGCTTATTCAAACTCGAACCTCAGTCACCTATTGTTTTATGTATTATACAACCATTTTACTTTTTTTAGCATTAATTGTACATGAAATTTGATTTGTTTATTAATGATTGAATATGGATTAATATTAACCTTATTAAATCAATACATTAAAACAATTCAGGCATCTCTTATTTTAAGTGTGTGTGTGTGTTGTGAGTGTGGTGTGTGTGTGCTGTGTGCGTTGTTGTGCGCGTGTGTGTGTGCTCCCTGTAGTGTAAATGCACAGTACAGTACAGTGCTTATGGTTACATAGCAGACTATGTTCGCTCTCTCTCAGCTGATCTGCCTTAAGCCTGTTGCTGTCCCAGCCTGCTCGCTGATGCACAGGGAAGCCTATCGGTAGGGTGTCTGAACTCTCTCATCATGGGTCACAGTCAACACTATGCGCACACACACACACACACACACACACACACACACACACACACCACACACACACACACACACACAACACCACACACACACACACACACACACACACACACACACACACACACACACACACACACACACACACACACACACACACACACACGTGTTAACTAGGTCAAATGGCTGAACCAGGGGGAGGACGATGTCTGGTTGCTAGGCAACACATACTACCTGGCTCTGCAGCCAATCACAGCCCTGGGCCGTGCTCTGCGGTGGCTGGGAGGCGAACGACTCGTTGAAGGAGCGACCGGACTTCGGCAGCACCGGCGGTTTGCTGGGATATTGAAAAAAAACCCCACAAAGAACAGAAAGTTGCTGTTTATATGAGAATGTATTCATCCTGGGAGGGAAACTCTTACAGGTCTTACAGCAGCAGGATACAGACAATAGAAAAAGATGAAAAACTAAAAACAGGATCTGATGAAGTGAGGATCAGAGTGGGGGTCAGGTTATAGAGGAGTCATAGCAGGGGTCAGAATAGGGTCAGGTTATAGAGGAGTCATAGCAGGGGTCAGAATAGGGTCAGGTTATAGAGGAGTCATAGCAGGGGTCAGAATAGGGTCAGGTTATAGAGGAGTCATAGCAGGGGTCAGAATAGGGTCAGGTTATAGAGGAGTCATAGCAGGGGTCAGAATAGGGTCAGGTTATAGAGGAGTCATAGCAGGTGTCATAGTGGGGGTCAAGTCAGAGCAGGGGTGAATTTATAGTAGTGGGGGTCATGTCATAGTGGGGTAAAAGCAGGGGTCAATTTGGGGGTCAGGTCATAGCGGGGTCAGGTCACAGTGGGGTTCAGGATGGGGGTCAGGTCATCCCCGGGGGTCAGAACCTACCTGGAGAAGGGCCGGCGTACGGGGACGTCGTAGGCCCGGATGACGTTGACCAGCAGCTTGATGTCTCCGTCCGACAGGTTCTGCGCCGTCACCTTCTTCCTCTCCTTCCGCTGCGGCTTCAGTGGCCGCTTGGGCTCCGCCAGCTTGAACAGGTTCAGCCCCAGGATGCTGGTCGCCGTGACAACAAGCGGCATTAGATCGGCACGGTTTGAAAACGAGGGGGACAGAACTCGAGGAGGGATGAGGGACGGGCTTTGGGTTTTAGGTTATTTCCTCCGCTAACTCTACTCACACTACGACTACGGCGTAAAAGGGCCGGTGAGGACACTGAGGTACGTTGGGGTCAGGGGTCAGAGGTCAGAGGAAACTTCAGACACATACAGGGTTGGGGAGGAGATGAGAGAAGCACTTGACATACCCTGGCCCTGCACCACTGATGCGGGGAGACAACAAAACAGTCGTGATTGAAGAAGAAAGAAAGAAAATAATGGATTAAAAAAAATACGACGACTTCTTTATATGGAACCCACACACGCCATACCCTTTAATCCCCGCTCCGCATCGCCATGCCAACGCGTGCGAGCATTGATATCGGACAGGACCACGGAATGAACGCGTGCGCTCTCTGTAATGGGCTCCACATGTCTGACAGGAAGACACCCTTTTAAGGTCGCGGTACCGGACGCGAGGAGAACATCGGCTCAACATGAAACAAGACATGACATCATCCCGCAGGTCACCGCAGGTTTGTCTTCGAGACGACCCACAGTTCAACACTTCCAGATGAGTTGTGAGAGCGGTCCGTGCGGCGGGACTCGACACGGGAACGAGATTACACGAGATGTTGTGATGATGGCCGTGCGCACGACTCCTCTACACACATGTAACGCATTAGAGTCAGCGTCGGAACCATCGGGTCTCTGCAAACTGAGATGGGACTGAGTTAGATCACTTAAGATCATGAGAGGACTCGGTATTTAAATATGAACCCCTCTAATTATCTCTGGCACGAGTCCGAATTATCCGTAGAGATATTTACATGAGTCTGTGTTTAACTCGAGAAATCAGTGTTTAGAGATGGAGTAGTCAGTGTTTGAGAGATACAGTGGTCAGTGTTGAGAGATACAGTAGTCAGTGTTGAGAGATACAGTGGTCAGTGTTGAGAGATACAGTGGTCAGTGTTGAGAGATACAGTGGTCAGTGTTGAGAGATACAGTGGTCAGTGTTGAGAGATACAGTGGTCAGTGTTGAGAGATACAGTGGTCAGTGTTGAGAGATACAGTGGTCAGTGTTGAGAGATACAGTAGTCAGTGTTGAGAGATACAGTAGTCAGTGTTAAGAGATATTGTTTACCCGATGCTGGGCACCTCCTCCTCCAGGACGAGGTCAGACAGGAGGTAGTGGTGTTTGGCCACCAGGAACCGGTTCAACACAGACTCTCGGATCTGGAGGAAGAGGAAGAAGAAGAAGAAGAAGCCAAGAGATGAAATGAACTGTGGCTGCCGTGATGAAGAGTCCTATATCCCAGAGTCCTGCTCACCTTCTGCAGGTACTTGGCCACCAGGGCTCGGTGAGAGTCCAGATGTTCTCTGGTGTCGATGGTGTCTCCTTCCTTCAACCTCCTCTCGTACTCCTGACAACATGAGGAGGAGAAGAGGAAACATCCTGTAACATCAACAGCATGACTGCTAAAGAGTCTTCAGTGAGTTCAGATCCATGTCGTTAAAGGATACCTATTCTACCGCCAGGTGTTAACGTGACTAGCCCCTCCGAGCGATTTCGGAATCTCCGGTTTATGACATGACAATTGGGAGTATCCGCCTAGAAGTATGCTGGATAGATCAGCCATACCAGCCTACCCAGTGGACTGTAGCGACTGGTAGGCCATACACCTGGGTGGACACTCCCACTTGTGATGTCATAAACCGGAGATTCTGAAAGTGCTTGGAAGGGCTAATCACGCTCACACCTGGTGGTACAATAGGTCTCCTTTAAGGAGAAGGTAGGGGTTAAAGGGGGCATCTTTGCTCCACCACACAGCTACCCAGACCCCCACATCTGACCACAACATCTCCCTCTCTCCTCTCCTCTCACCTGGAAGGTCTTGTCGGTGACCTCCCGCTCCAGCGCCGGGACGCAGCGGTAGTTGCGGAACTCCGCCACCTCCTGGCTCCTCAGACGCAGGAGTCGGAAACGCCGGGAGGCCTCCAACTCCTCGTCCGTGGCGAAGTTGAACTCCTCCTGGAGCTGCTCCAGGCGGAAGTACTCGGGAGCTGTCACCTCCCCGCTGCTCGCCACCTGGGAGGAGGAGGAGGAGGAGGAGGAGGAGGAGGACGGTTGACCATACGATGGCTGCCATGCCCGTGTCTGAGCCCTGCTTTGCGCCTAAATGCTCGTTGTTGCTCCGAAAAAAGGACTCTTGTGGAAAAGAAAACATTTCGTCGTTTCCCCACAAAACCCTGAAGTGAGCAGAGAGGGTTTGTAAAGTCAGGAGAGATTATCGACCTAAATCTAAGGTTAGATTTAAAGTGGTAATCTCGAAGATTTCCGTTTTGTGCTCTTCGGCGACACCTTTGGCGAAAAGTTTCATTATTTCACATAGACGACGTCAGTCCCACTGGCAGTTGTTTAGTAGTGGATACTCCGTTTACTCTAAAAATCAGTCCGTCTGGCGGACATCCATGGGACCAATCGGGCGACTTGCCACCCAGTCCGTAATATAAAAAAATACTGCAAATACAAGGGCTTTCATCAATGGACCAGAGGCTCAGTCACCATTGTGTTAACTCTTTCGGTGACAGACATTTATTTTGAGGAAAATCTTCAAGATTACCACTTTGAGATCTACTTTAAAGAGCGTTGTTTCAAATTCTAGATGGCCGCCCCCCCTAACCCCACCAGACCTTGAGCAGCTGCATGATGGCGGTGTTCTGGGGGTCGTTGGGGTCGAGCCGGGACTCCGTGGCCCACTCCCCGATCCTCTTCATGTCGCCGAGACCCGACGCCCCGATACAGGAGACCACGTCCAGCTGCCGCATACCACTAAACACACACACACACGTTAAAAGATGACCAATGGACAGAGAGTACATCTAAACGTGTGTGTGTGTGTGTGTGTGTTTGTTTGTTACCTGTGCAGGGCCCCGGAGGGTTGTGTGAGGGGCGGGGCCAGGGGCGTGTCATCGTCCCCCACCCCCCAGGACACACAGCAAGACATCTTCCCCGACGTCAGCAGGGTCTGTCTGTTCCCCCCGTCCGCCTCGAAGGAGAAGGGCACGTCTGAGAGAGAGAGAGCGAGAGAGAGACACAGAGAGAGAGAGAGAGAGAGACAGAGAGACAGAGAGAGACAGAGAGACAGAGAGACAGAGACAGACAGAGAGAGAGAAGAGACAGAGAGACAGAGACAGAGAAGACAGAGAGACAAAGAGACAGAGACAGAAAGAGAGAGAGACAGAGACAGAGACAGAGACAGAGAGAGAGAGAGACCGAGAGAGAGACAGAGACAGAGAGACAGACAGAGACTGTGTGTTTACATGCACACTAAACCCAGATTTTAAATCTTGGCAATAAATAATAGGACTAACAGGCATTGTTTAGCATATCGTATGTTCTTAGATGTTGGTAATGCACTCAGAATGGCACTTCTGCTCTTATCCCAGCTATTATGCAGGCAACCTAGCAATTATGAAACTCGTTCTATTAATCTTGTAACTATGAATGCTTGAAACCTGCTCTATTCTTATCTTTATGTACCACAGTGATATATTGCTGTCTCTCTTACAACAAATGTACTCTTTGTAAGTCGCTTTGGATAAAAGCGTCTGACAAATGCCCTAAATGTAAATGTATGAAATGTGACTGGGTCTAGAGGTTTTCTGGGATTTCGATCCCTATTCCCATTCACACATGAGACTCCACGGATGCAGGAAACGTTCCGGAACATTTCAACAGAGAGACTCACCGCTGCCCACGCCCTCGTGGTCGAACATGACCCTCTGGTTGCTGCTGAACTCCAGCTCCTCCACGGGGGTCCGGCCCGTCAGGACCGACGGCTCCGGCACCGGAACACACACCTCTGCCAGGAGGGAGGAGGAGGAGCCCACCTCCTCGTACACCTACACACACACACACATTTACACACAGATACATATACATACACAAGTACACATACACACACACACACACACCTGCAGTTTGATGCTCTCGGGACAGTTGAGGATCTTCAGGTTGAAGATCTGTCCGAAGTGGACCCTGAAGTCTGAGTTGAGGGAGCGGCGGTCGCAACACTTTCCTGTAGCCACATGTGGCATACTTAGACCACACACACACACACACACACACACACACACACACACACCACACACACCACACACACACAACACACACAACACACACACACACACACACACACACACACACACACACAACACAACCACAACAACACACACAACACATCACACACACACACACACACACACACACACACACAACACCACACACCCACACACACACACACAGCAGCACACACACACACACAAGCAGCACACACACTAACAGCGTGATCACTATTCACAAACACTCGTCAGTTCAGCATAGGCGCGGAGAACTACGCGGTGTCTGTGATTGTATGATTGTGCGCAGCAGGAGGCTTCTGGGCTGTTCTTGGAGCTTGTGATGACAGTGTTGCCACTCGTGATGAGCTCAGTTAGTATGGACAGACTGAAACAGAAACTATAAGCTTCTGGTGATTGTTCTGGGCATGATGAACTTGGTAAAACCTTCATGTAAAAACATATTGCTTGATGTGAGAGCTTATTTGATATATTTGCATTTGCTTAGAACTTGTGTTTTCCCCACCAAGGTATTTAATATCATATTTGAATTCCCCTCACTGTCCGAATGACTGTGTCTGTTTCTGGATGTCTGTGTCTGTGTGTCTGGATGTCTGTGTCTGTGTGTCTGGATGTCTGTGTGTCTGTGTGTCTGGATGTCTGTGTCTGTGTGTCTGTGTCTGGATGTCTGTGTCTGGATGTCTGTGTATCTGGATGTCTGTGTCTGTGTGTCTGTGTCTGTCTGTGTGTCTGGATGTCTGTGTCTGGTGTGTGTGTTGTCTGTGTGTCGTCGGTATGGTCGTCGTGTGTCGGTGGTGTCACCTGGTCAGGTAGAACACCTGGCGTCACCTGGTCAGGTAGAACGCCTGGCGTCACCTGGTCAGGTAGAACGCCTGTTCTCAGCTGGTCAGGTAGAACGCCTGGCTGTCAGCTGGTCAGGTAGAACGCCTGGCGTCACCTGGTCAGGTAGAACGCCTGGTCTCACCTGGTCAGGTAAAACACATAGCGTCACTTGGTCAGGTAAACACCTGGTCAGGTAGAAGGGGTGGTATTGTTGGGGGAAGGGGGGGTTGATGTTACCTGGGGACCTGGTCGTTGGGGGTGATGCTCCCGGCGACCGACAGCTCGGGGATGAGGATGGGTTGCTGTGTGTTCTGGATGGCGTCGTAGCTGTCGTCGGACTCTGTGCTCGTCCGATAGCTGCCGGAATGCGACATATCTAGCAGACTGACTCTCGCGGTGTCGTACCGCGGACCTTCCACTGGCGAAGTCACTGGCACCCGCTCCATCTGTTCCTTCATCACGCTCCGCGGAGCATGGTGACCGCTGCCTCCGACGCTGCTGGCTTCAAGCCTCCTGCAACGCGCGGTGCTCTTTGCTCTGCGCCCTCTTCACCCTCACGATCGGCGCGTCTGGACGCGTCGTCGACTTTCGAGGTGTGTCGACCACTCACTGTCCTTCACTATCCCAGCCCTTTCGGCTTCCCCATTCCCTCACCCTCACCTCTTCGCGTCCTTACGCAGCAGAGACCCTGTCTCTCATCTCTTTGTACTCTGCCTGCCGGCTCGCCTCCTCCTCGGTTCTCCTCTGCTCGCTGTGGTACGCACACGCAGCGGGATGGACTAGAGAGAAAACATATCACTAGGACCTTATAGACAAGTATGCCAATTTTTGTCTACATCTCGCATCTTAATATTATCGGAGACATTGACCCGCTTCGTCATGTATCGCCCTTTACCGACTCTAATCTCAGTATGATGATGCATGTTGATTTGATATTTATGGTATTGCATGATAAGATATGGTTTATGATATGATATGATGTTGCATGTTATGACATAATAAGATAATGTTATATGATATGATCGAACATAATCTGTGATATGTTCTATTACCTGTAATGTTAGGATGAGACATATGATGCTAAGATGTGATTATAGACAATCACGTTGAGTGGTATTGTGAATATGAATGGGACACTGGGGCCTGATGTGTGTCTCCTGCAGGGATGAGCCCATACGACATGCTGGCGAGGACGCTGGCCACCGACCTCAACGCTGTGGTCCTCTCTGTCGAGTGAGTGTCTGTCAAGTGAAAACCTGAATATAAGGGATCGTCGTCCCGGTTATTATGCAGGCAACCTAGCAATTATAAAACTCGTTCTATTAGCCTTGCAACTACGAACGCTTGAGCCCTGCTCTATTATTATCTTTATGTCTTCTATCTTTAACCCGGACTGCAAAACCCTCACCCTGTTCAAACTGGGCATATTCACTTGAACTGTAACCCCGTGTTTCACTGTATATACTTCCAGTTGTTTTTTGAGTCTTAGACTTTGTGCATTTCTGCCACTACCACTGTTTTAATTTTAAAATTTAAATTTTAAATTTAAATTTTAAATGTAATCTTAATTTGCTGTCTTGTTTATCCCCTGTAAGGTGCCCTGGGTGGTCTGAAAGGCGCTCAAATAAAATGTATTATTATTATTATTATGTTCCACATTGATATATTGCTGGGTCTCTCCTTCAACAAATGTACTCTTTGTAAGTCGCTTTGGATAACAGCGTCTGCCAAATGCCCTCAATGTAAATGTTAATATTAATCAGAAGAGTAGGTGTGCGTTACACACTTTGCAATGCCACAACTGCGGCCTCGGCAAGTGCATTTTAAAAACCGTGTAACCAACACACCTACGCGCTGATTATCCAGGCTTATTACCGGACAATAAAAATAAGATCACTTTGCACATTTTTGCCACTAAAAATGCTAAAGGTTATGAAGCAAGAGCTTACCGTTGTTGTAACAAGGAATAACTGTAGTCGTCTCTTTTAAACCCAAGCCAGTTATTCAGGATATAAATCACAGTGGGGTGACTCAGTGAAGGTTATGGCTCCATCTCCAGAACTCATTACAAAGTATTACATTCATTGTTCCTCTGCTGCCTCCCATTCTTTAGAGATCGGTGTGTTTTCCTGCCCAGTCGTTAGCTTACCAAGTTGCTAACTCAGCCGTGTTATCTCGTAAACTTTGACAGCCGTGCTCTTTGGTTGCTTTGGTAACAAGCTGGCGAGTAGATTCATTTAGAAAGTGAATAAACTTTAGCCGATCTACATGTGCAATATGCGGCGTTAACGCCACACATTGCCCGCCAATCAGGTAAGAGTATTCACCCAGACCGATCCTGATTGGCCAGTAGCGTTCCAATAGTGTGCATTCTGCCTTTTAAGTTCCACATCAATGTGCCACAAATCCAACATTAACAACAGCGGTCACATCAACACAACGAGGGCTGAACAAATCATTTAAATATTGCAATCGCAATATGGCCGAGTGTAGGTATTAAAATCGCAGGAGCTGCAATTTTTGATGAGGGTAAAATGTGTATGTGTGAATTTATATCAGCATTATAGATTAAGTACTGTAGTGCTGCCCTGGCCTACAAATACATCTTGTTCTCTCGATGTAAGAAAACAATGTTAGTTTGGTACAGACCCCAACATCATCACCCTCACATCATGAAATCAAGTTAAAAAAATAAATAAGATCATTCCCACAAACAGTAAATCATATCGTAGCCGCAATATCTGTCAAAATCATCACATTTTCCTTGACCATATATATCAGTCCGCCCTTAATATAAATCAACCGGATGTTTCCTTGACAAGGCAATAACAACACGCTCAAAGCACCGCGGAAGACTAACAAGATTACGTCGCTCGGAAAAAACCCCCCCCCCAATAACGTCACAGACGAAAGTGGCTGATATCTAATCACTGTTATAACTCAATCAGAACCAGGGTTCATAAACGCTCCGAATCTCGTAATTGGATCAGCCTGCCGCACATTCCCCGTTGACTCACGCGTAGAGCGACCCCAACAGGGGGGGGCCGGGGTGATTGTTTCTGTCCCGGCGCACCCCTCTGTGTGTGCCGAGGGTCCGCAGATGAGACGAGATGGGCGTGCAGATGGCAGTGTAGCCGGCTGCTGATGCTGTTGCTGCCTAGTTTTCATTAGTCTGGTGCAGGTCTTTGTATTAAATCAAGCATCTGACCGCTACGACCGGTCTCGCCTCTTGTTGGAACTCACACACAGGCCTCTCTCTCTCTCTCTCTCTCTCGTTCTCTCTCCCTCTCCCTCTCTCTCTCACTCTCTCTCTCTTGCTCTCTCTCTCTCTCACTTACATTTACATTTACATTTAGGGCATTTGGCAGACGCTTTTATCCAAAGCGACTTACAAAGAGTACATTTGTTGAAGGAGAGGCAGCAATATATCACTGTGGTACCTGGTACACTTAACCCTGAGACATCACACACATGTAACTCAGCACACTCCCTCCCCCCACCTGCATGTGCGTGAGCATGCAATTGTCTGTCTGTGTGTCTGCGAGCGTGCAATTGTGTGTTTGTGTGTGTGTCTTTGTGTGTGTGTGTGTGTGTGTGTGTGTGTGTGTGTGTGTGTGGTGTGTTTGTGTGTGAGAGTGTGCAGTGGATGAATGGATGGATGTTGACATATGATTTTGAATGTATGGAAGGTTATTGAACATGAAAGGACATAGACGGATAGCAGGTTGGATAGAAGGCTTGACGTACAGTATGTGAGCCTTCCTCTGACCTAATGTCAGCCATCTGTAAGCAATGTATGGAGACTCTTCCAGTATTCCAGGGAATGGGGACCCACCATTGTGAACTGGTGGTTCATAGATAGTAATGGCTCAGTCAAATATTCGACTACATTCCTGCAGACAAAGGAATTCACAGCATGCATGTGAGTCAATGGGACAACCGTCACAACCCATATAGACTATAGTCTAATCAGTTATATGCAGTATATACGGGAGGTTTTGTATGGCTACAACAGCGCTGTTGGATGCTATTCTAGATTATTTGAGACAAAAGTTGTTTTAACAAATGCATGAACTGGAATACGCACAAAAAGGGACTCATCCGTACATACAGTCTCCTTCCATTATAGTTAGATGGTGAACAGCGATGAAGATTCTCATATGTTCATCACTTACAACTACGCCCGATTTTGTTCATATCCGTGCAGTTTTGTGCTGAACTGGGCTTTGCTCTTCCTTTTGTGAACTCATGGTTGTCCACGTCAACCCGCCCATTGAGTCAGATAATCGCATCACTGGTTTAATTAAAAGCAGTTAAAAGAGCCACATTCATATTCTGACTAAGCTTCATCCATTGCCAGGTCACGGTGAAACAAAGGCGCTGTGGAATATTCCCAGATTTACGAGCAGGGTCTCAGATCTTTCAACCTTTATGGTTATACAACTCACAACAAAGGAGTCAAAACACATATTAACACTTTATCACTTTAACCATTGGACCCGAGGAGTGTTTCTTGTGTTACTACTTTTTGAGGGGTCCTCTAATCCACGGGAGGAAGTACAACTTTTTCGAATGTTTGGTAGACAGAGCAGGTGGTAAATGCTAGCATGCTAGCGCGAGTGTGTGGTGATGGCTGGTTTAACCTCCAGTATGTGCATCGATTAGCCAATGCACAGCAGGTGTGCAGCCTCACCCAGCAGCCCCAGACTCTAATCAGCCTGACGCGAGGCCAGGTGAGGCTCCTGAAACCAGCCAGCAAACACACACACACACACACACACCACACACACACACACACACTGCCCTTCATTTGTACTAAAGCTCAGCAAATGACTCCTTGTTGTTGGAATGAAAATGTGTAAAAACATGCCCGTATTGTGGTGGTGGTGGTGGTGGTCCTGCCTGGCCAACCAACACGCCATCGACATGCTACATGTGTCTATAAATCCCCGTCTCACACCACCCCCCATCTCTGCTAGGTACCGATTGGCTCCGGCACACCACTTCCCCGTCCCATACGAGGACGTCTACCGAGTGGTCAAGCACTTCCTGCAGAAGGAGGTCCTGGCTCGGTACTCGGTGGACCCCGGGCGCGTCGCCGTGTCTGGGGACAGTGCGGGAGGAAACCTGGCGGCAGCCGTGTCCCAGCAGGTAACACGAATATAATATTACCTGTGGACATAAACAGCAAGGCTAAGTACTGAGCTACGGAGTTCTAGGTTTAAAGGACCATTCCAAGCGGTTTCAAAAGATGCTATGTTCTCATTTGCACAGTTTTTGTAGCTCTTCATGTATCTGAGATTTCTTCCTTCCTTCTTTCCTTTCTTCCTTCCTTCCTTCCCTCCTCCCCCCTCTGGTATCCGTAGCTACAGCAGGATCCGGAGCAGCGGATCCAGCTGAAGATCCAGGCGCTGCTCTACCCAGTGATGCAGGCGCTGGACCTCAACACGCCGTCCTACCAGCAGAACCGGGACATGCCCATCCTGCCGCGCACCCTCATGGTGCGCTTCTGGAGCGAGTACTTCACCAGCGACAAGGCGCTGTTCCGGGCCATGATGTCCAACACCCACAACGGGCCAGAGTCCGCCGACCTGCTCAAGTTCGTCAACTGGAGCGCCTACCTGCCCGAGGCCTACCGCGCCAAGTACAACTACAGCGCCCCTCGCGTGGGGCCCGCGGATGGGGGGACGGAGAAGGAGGGCGGCGTACTGGACGCGCCGCGGAACGGAGGGGGCCCCAGTCAAGCGCCCTGGGAGACCCCCGGGCGTCGCCCCTCCTGGTGCCGGACGCGGCGCTGCGCTCGCTGCCCAAGGCGTACGTGGTGACGTGCGAGTACGACGTGCTGCGCGACGACGGCATCATGTACGTGACGCGGCTGCGTGCCGCCGGCGTGGACGTGACCCATGAACACTACGCCGGCGGCTTCCACGGGGCGCTCATGTTCATCGTGTGGCCCATGGACTTCCACATCGGTCGCCGCATGATGGACAACTACGTCCACTGGCTGAAGGAAAACTTGTAAGACAGATGAGATATTATTGTTATTATTATAATTATTATAATTATTATTATTATTATTATTATTATTATTAGTGGTTACGACGATCCATTCCCATGTTGTCTCCCGAGCATTCTTCAGGTGTTTATTGAGGTGCAAGGTGAGCAATTTCGTTCAATTTCACTTTCACACCAATTCTATTTTATTGTTATTTTACACCAGTGCTATTAGTTATAATCAGAACTAAAATAGATTTTGTTACACAATGTGAGTCAGCATTTCTGACTCACATTGTCAGAAATGTGAGTCAGAAATGTGTGTTTATTTATGATATTGCAGGGTTTTGTACATTCGGAATGTAATCGCCTATGTGTATCCTTGCCTTGATACACGCACCACTTAATAAACTGTCATGAGCATAAACAGTACATACCACAAATATATCGTATTATTCATAAAAACAATCATTTGTTCCGATTTCCAAATGGCACATCCAAAGAGGGCACCCTCACCCACAAACACAAACAAGCGTTGTGTGGCTAATCCCAGGTCGGACATCGCAGTTGTTACCGGTAACCGGACCGGGGGGTTAATCTCAATGGATTACATCACACAATAGGGGAGCTCGAGTCTGAACACAGATGTTTTGGGTGGAGCAGTATAGGTCGCGGCCGCGGTAACCCGGAGTGTCATGTGAGTCAGGCCATTGCCATTCAAGTCAGGTCTAAAATGTCCCTGAAATGTCCCTGAAATGTGGCTTTCCAACAGCACATGTGCTAGAAATCACAGAGAGGCAATTTTTAGGTTTTTATTGGATTTCTGTTTCTTCTTCTTCCTCTTCTTTTTCTTTAGCCGTTTTCTGTTGTTAGCTGTGTCAATTAAAATGACTCACAGGTTGCCGGGCTGTTGGGCTTTGGCGCTAATGTGTTGTGTTGCTATTTAAAAGCTTGTGCGGAACATTGTTGTTTTGGATCATCTTACACGAACGGACTATAACTGATTATGATTTTTGCTTTGTTCGTTTTGTTTTCGATCCCCCTTGCATAATTCCGCGCGCGTGAATCACCGTGTAAATATTCTGATTTGTATTTCTTTTTGTTTGTAAAAACGAAGAAAGTAGAATGAAGTGTATTGTATTGTTTTTTTTTTTCCTGAAAATAAAAATCAAAAGCCAACCTATGACGACAACATGTAGTTTGTGTGTTTGTGTCTGTCTGTGTGTTGGCATGGTTTCCAATGCAACACCGCCACCACCACCACCACCACCACCACCACCACCACCAGCGTGTCTCTGTGAGAGTGATGACCACCATGGACCACGATGGTGTCTGCAGGCCCCGGGGTGATCTAGTGTGTCAGCTGACCCAATCTGCAGGACAAAGATACCGTACACACACACACAAAATGGGCTGAACTGAGCGGCAGATCTCCAGGAGATAGAGAACAGAAAATGCATGGACTAGTCGGTTGTTATGATGAATATGAATGAATATTATAGTGGAAAAAACACCTCAGCCTCACCGCCTCTAGCTGGTGCAGTGTTTTCCCCGGTGGATCAGTCGCTAGCTCCCAGGTCTGGAGACAGAGGAAGGAGGAAATTAAATATGCATCATAGCGTCGGGAAAAGAGTACCACAGAATTGATATCATTCCTGTACAGACATTTTTTTTATGTAAAAATGTGTTCAATAATAGCCTTGCAAGCCAAGCTAGACGACACCCACCCCCACAACACCCCTACACACGCAAACACATACACCTACACACACACACACACACACACACACACACACACACACACACACACACACACACACACACACACACACACATACAGTACACCTACACACACACACACACACACACACACATACAGTACACCTACACACACACACACACACACACACATACAGTACACCTACACACACACACACACACACACACACACACACACACACACCACACACAGGTGCGCATTCGCCAGTTAGTTCTAATTTTCCTTGTGGTGTGTTTTTGAGGCCATGCTGAAACATAGCACCTTGGAAAAAACTCTACGATTACATAACATTTCTGCCCACAATCGCTATGTGCCCAACAGTGGTGCATAAATACAGTAAATATTAACACTGGCTTCATGCAGGCCTATCTGTCCTGGAGCCAGAGTCATGTGGTCACGCAGGCTGTCTCATATGATAGTGTGTGTGTGTGTGTGTGTGTGTGTGTGTGTGCGTGTGTGTGTGTGTGCGTGTGTGTGTGTGTGTAAGTGTTGGACTTGGTGTGACCCGATGTGTTACCCGGGAGCAGCCTACCTCCGAACCAAACCCTCCACAGCAGAATCGCAAAACACCTTCCCTCCCCACAAGCATGGGCGTAGAATTTTAGTGGGAACGCTGGGGACATGTCCCCCACCAATATATCCACGCCTCACGGTAGCGTAATTGCGCATCCTTGGCGCAATATCTGTGATGTCCCCACCAATGTCCAAAGCAAAAAATACGCCCTTGACCACAAGCGTTCACCGAAACCCATTACATCACAAAGTAAGTAAGTGGCTGATGGTGGGATAATGGAAAAAAACAGAACTAGGTGTTGGCGTGTGTGTGTGTGTGTGTGTGTGTGCGTGTGTGTGTGTGTGTGTGTGTACTTCTGTTTTTAGGGGTTGAGTTGGAAGTGCTGTATTACAGTTAATTTCAGTTCATTTGTGTTTCAGTTAGGAGAGAGACAGAGAGCGAGACATAGAGAGAGAGAGAGAGAGAGAGAGAGAGAGAGAGAGAGAGCTGAAGCGTTTAAAGTACAGTACAATCGAGATAATGCAGAATGCGATGTTGTGCATTATCGTAATATGATAATGCGCCATAATGTCATCATCAACAATCTCAACAAAGTTTCTACGATCATGACATAATGTCTCCAAAATGGTCCAACTTTCTTCTAAGGAAAGATACAGAAGGCAGGTTTAGGGTGATTTAAAGCAACATCTGAATTAGTAACTACTACTACTACTAACTATGGGTTAATAGCCCTGCACATGACACATGTTTAAGTACATTTAAGGGGTCAAGGTGTTCTTTACAGTACGAACAATCCCACCATAGATTCTCAGCCATCTGTACTAATCCATCTCACATTTCACACATTATCCTTCTGTAGTATGGCTCGTTCAGACGGAGCACCGCACCATGTAGCATGTGGATTCATTAACAGTCAACAACAGAACTACAAATGCAACCAACCCTGCAGAAACATAATCTAATGAATTCACTACAGAATGTAATTGTTGCAAACGCTGCTGCTGCTGCACGCCACATAAAGTGGATGCTCCACGGCTCCTCCAACCACAGGTCACACGCAGGTGTGTGTTATTGCAGAGTTTGTAGATGGCAAATTATTATAATTGATTATGCGGATGTTGTTTATCAGAACACAGCCGAAACCAATCTCAAACCTCTGAATGTGACTTATAATAGTCTCTGCAGATTTGTTCTGAGGTGTCCATTCAGAACTCATCACTGTCATATGTATCAGTCTTTGAATCTTCTTTCACTAAATGCTCGACGCCAGTTTCACTGGTTACAGTTTGTTCACAAATGCATTTTTTCAAACTACCCATCATATCTGAAACAACATTTGATTCCATATCGTTCATCCTATAGCCTAAGAGATACGGACCATCTTTTCTAGCCAAAGAAATTGGGAGGAGAGCCTTTAAATTTAAAGCCCCTTCTACTTGGAATGGCTTACCTGGGTCTCTGAGAGCCATTTCCTCTTTTCACCAGTTTAAGAGTTCTCTTCTTAATAATTTGCATACAAGCTGCAACTGTTTTCCTCATGCTTGATGATTTATTTTTTTATTTTTTTGTTTTTTGGTTTTGTTTTGCGTGTTTATTTGTTTTTTTCCTTTTCTGTGTCTATGTGTACATGAATGACCCTAACTGTAACTGTTTATTGACTAATAACTAATGGTTGGTATGGGGAGGATATGGGTGGTTTTGGTGTGAGGGAGAGCTTTTGTCTGTCTGTATGTTTGTAATGTATGTTGTTTTTTTGTGAGGTCCCCTCGAAAACGAGATGCTTCATCTCAAGGGGTTTCCTCTGAATAAATTGAATAAATTGAAATGATTGTGGACACAGCAAGTGGTAACTGCTACACTGAGCAAAAATATAAACGCAACACTTTTGTTTTAGCTCCAATTTTTCATGAGTTGAAAGCAAAGATCTAAGACTTCTTCTATGTACACAAAAGGCCTATTTCTCTCAAATTTTGTTCACAAACTTGTTTAAATCTGTGTTAGTGAGCACTTCTCCTTTGCCGAGATAATCCATCCACCTGACAGGTGTGCATATCAAGATGCTGATTAGACAGCATGATTATTGCACAGGTGTACCTTAGGCTGGTCACAATAAAAGGCCACTCTTCTAAAATGTGCAGTTTTATCACACAGCACAATGCCACAGATGTCGCAAGTTTTGAGGAAGCGTGCAGTTGGCATGCTGCAACATGAGGTGATGGTGGTGGATGAATGGCACAACAATGGGCCTCAGGATCTCGTCACGGTATCTGTGCATTCACAATGCCATCAATAAAATGCACCTGTGTTCGTTGTCCGTAGCATATGCCTGCCCCATACCATAACCCCACCGCCACCATGGGCCACTCTAGTCACAACGTTGACATCAGCAAACTGCTCACCCACATGACGCCATACACGCCGTCTGCCATCCGCCCGGTACAGTGAAAACCGGGATTCATCCGTGAAGAGAACACTTCTCCAAAGTGCCAGACGCCATCGAAGGTGAGCATTTGCCCACTCAAGTCGGGTTACGACGACGAACTGCAGTCAGGTCAAGACCCCGGTGAGGACGACGAGTATGCAGATGAGCTTCCCTGAGACGGTTTCTGACAGTTTCTGCAGAAATTCATTGGTTATGCAAACCAATTGTTGCATCAGCTGTCCGGGTGGCTGGTCTCAGACGATCTTGCGGGTGAAGATGCCGGGTGTGGAGGTCCTGGGCTGGCCTGGTGACACGTGGTCTGCGGTTGTGAGGCCGGTCGGATGTACTGCCAAATTCTCGGAAACGAATTTGGACATGGCTTATGGTAGAGAAATGAACATTCAATTCACGGGCAACAGCTCTGGTGGACATTCCTGCAGTCAGTATGCCAATTGCACGCTCCCTCAAAACATTGTGCTGTGTGGTAAAACTGCACATTTTAGAAGAGTGGCCTTTTATTGTGACCAGCCTAAGGCACACCTGTGCAATAATCATGCTGTCTAATCAGTATCTTGATACACCACACCTGTCAGGTGGATGGATTATCTCGGCAAAGGAGAAGTGCTCACTAACACAGATTTAAACAAGTTTGTGAACAAAATTTGAGAGAAATAGGCCTTTTGTGTACATAGAAAAAGTCTTAGATCTTTGCTTTCAACTCATGAAAAATTGGAGCTAAAACAAAAGTGTTGCGTTTATGTTTTTGTTCAGTGTAGCATGCTAGCACTCTCCCTTGAGTCGAGTGTGTGTGGTGATGGCTGGTTTAACTGTATAGCCAATACACCTCAGGTGTGCAGCCTCACCCAGCAGCCCCAGACTCTAACTCAGGCTAGTGCTGCGTTTAAATAGTAGAAAAAATTGGTCTGTAGCAATGTTTGTTTGCCACAATGCCACATCCTGTGGCTTAGTTTGGGGCTCCTCCAAGGACACAGGCAGGTAGTCATGTAAAGTCTGGTTTATTATTAAGTGTTTGTAAAATGACAGCGCAGATGGTAACCAGCTAGCATGCTAGCGCTTTCCTGAGTGTGTGTGTTGGTGGATGACTTCACCTGTGGTGCACTGATTAGCCCCCCAGACTCTAACTGGGCCAGGTGAGGCCAATTAAGCCAGCCAGCCACCAAACACACACACTCTCACAAGGTCCTAAGTCAGAGGTGGGCAAACTATGGCCCGCGGGCCACATACGGCCCGTTGCACTGTTTAATCCGGCCCATCGGGCATTTACATTAACAACAGTCCTAATTTACATTTACATTTGTCGTATTCATTTTGCAGTTTTTTTTTCTTCCTGCAATTGATTCCTTAATAGGTTCCACTAGATCAGAGGACACTAATAGGCGGACCGCAGTCCGGGTCCGGACCCAGACGCCGTCATATCCGGACCCGGACCTGTAACCAATAAATTATTGAATATTATACAATTTAGTTGTCGCGTTTCTATTTTAATCGGCACATCTTTTTTAGCCTTTACGGTACTGGCTTAGAGGCCCGATCAGGTCACGTCACGTGACGCTACTCAGCCAATCGGATCATTGTCAGTGAGCGACTAGAAACAAACATACACGTGGAGAGACGAGACGAGAGAAACAGTTGGAGTATAGCGCGTTTAAAAAGAGAAAGGTAATCAGTGAGAACAGAGCCTTTCATGAAGATTGGACAGACGTGTACATGTTTAATCTTCCCACGGACAGTTCAAACCCTGTATGTCTCATCTGTCCAGAGACTGTGGCTATTATTAAAAGCGGTAATGTGAAGCGACACTAGAGACAAAACATAAGTGTTTTCACAAAACATACCAAACATACCAAACATACCCGTCCAAATCCGAACTGAGGGCGCAGAAAATAAACGATCTGAGAGCCCAGTATGATCGATCCACCAGAATCCTAACACATTAATTCACTGCGCAACAACGTGCTGATAAATGTTCCCTTAGAGTTGCTTGGATTTTGGGTCAACATAAAAAAAAAACATTGACCGACGGAGGGGTTGTTAAGGAGTGCATGAGTGCAGTAGCTGAAACCTTATTTGAGGGGAAACAAAAAGAAGAGTTTTGTGCTAAAATCAAGGAAATACCAATGTCAGCACCATCAGCCACAAAGAAAAGGGAAATATGAAGCCAGGATGTGCTCAGCTGGATGAAGGCACCATGCATAGGTTTACATGAGTCCACTGATTGTCACGGTCTCGACCCCGCCTCCGGGTTCCCTGTGTGTTGGTGGCCGTGGCTCCGGACTCCGGCGCCGCCCCAGCGTCATCAGCTACACCTGCTCTGCGCTCACACCTGCCATCTATCAACAATCAGCTACAGGATAAGAACCCCGCCTTTCCACCCACTCATCGCCAGATCGTTGATTCAGCCAGTGTGTGGTTAGCTATACGTTCCAGTGTTTTCTAGCTCTGTGTTTTTCCCTCATGGTTCTAACCTTGTCTCTCCTCTACCCCAGGATCTCGACCCGTCTCCAGCCATACCGCTCCTCTCCCTGCCTGCCTGCCTGTCCCTCATCTGCCTGCCACGCTCACCACCAGTCCCTCCTGCTCATCCCCCTGGCTCCGCTCCAGTCCGTCAAATATTAACAATTATTAGTAACAAATATTCTTTGTTACTGTACTCCGAGTCTGGGTCTTGCATTTGGGTCCACCAGTGACATCGTGACACTGATGTGTCTGACGATGCTCAGCTGTTAGTTTATGTAAGGTTCTTCAATGAGGAGAAGAAAGAAAATAACATTTATTTATTATTAGAGGACATATTATTTATAATCCGTCTGGTTCAATAAATATTGTTATATTATTGAATTGTACTTCATTTATTTGATTTAACTACACAGTGGCAGCCTATAGATGTTGATATGATTACTAGGCTACTTCAATACACAGTATATGGCATCATAACGCAAGTTAGACATTATGATCCTCATCTACTAATGGCCCGGCCTGTCTGTCAGTTTTAAAAAACAAATGTGGCCCTTGAGCCAAAAAGTTTGCCCACCCCTGTCCTAAATCCTTTCCTAATTACTTTACCATAACCCTCATGATGTCAAGGAAAGATGGAAAGCATTTGTTAAGATTCTCTTAACAACTGTGTTGTTAAGAGAATCCAACTCCTTACCAGTCTTGTATAAAGTACTTGAAAGCGATACTTAAGTAAAAGTACAAGTATCTTACCAGAAAATGGCTTTGGTAGAAGTTAAAGTCACCTTTTAGAAATGTACTTGAGTAAAAGTCTTAAAGTATCTGGAATATTTACTGTACTTAAGTATCAAAAGTAATTTTCTGATATTAAATGTACTTAAGAATTGGAAGTGGCATCAGTCGTTGATTCTACTGACATCCGGGACATGCGGGACTTCTTACGCACGAAAACCACCAGACGCGGACGGACGCTTTCGTGCGCGCGGACTGAACCCACCAGACGCGCAAAGCGCACGCGTACTGCTGCGCACGCGCACTGCTGCGCTTACTTCCACTCCCATGTTACCAGATGCGGGAATCGATTGATATTGATGCTATGATCACACTTTAGTGTGATTAAAACTAATATCTAAACTATATAGAATGTTAATAATAACTAGAAAAATTCCAGGGAAATTTTTAGGGTGCCAAGCAAGCAATAACACACACACACACACACACACAGATGTGTAGGAGAGGAGTAGAGAGATACACGTATGTACTTTTAAGTAATGTTTCATTAGCACACTAACAATACCTACAAATAAAACTGTACTTTTGTATTAGCAAGGTCATTACTAGGTCTTGATCTTAAATCAACAATTACATACACAAAGCACACACACAGCATAAACACAACATAAAATACATAGGCCTGTACTCAAAAACACACACACACACACACACACACACACACACACACACACAGTATACAGACAAAAAATAGATTGTGTGTTATATGAAATTACGGCCACACCCCTTCTCACACGTGTGTGGGGGCGTGGCTATGGCGTCACCGCCATTTGGCGCGACGAGGGCCTAGTCACGCCATAGCCCCCGTCGCTATGGCGTCACCGCCATTGGCGCGACGAGGGTGGCTATGGCGTCACGCCATTGGCGCGACTAGGGGGCACACGCCCCTTCTGGGGGGGCTCTAGAACGTTCCCGGCAGAAAATGGCGGCAATATGAATACTGCTTTAAACAGTGGCTGGACTCCTGTTACACTCCGTGACGTCACCCGCTCTGACCGGCGCAATACACACCCATGTTAAAGTGTCTGAGGAGCTGAAAAATCAATTAAGTAATTGTGTAAAAAGTATGAATGTTATGAAGAATTTTGAAATCATGTGTGAATTCATCCAAGTGTCCTGAAACGTTTTAATGTTTGAATGGAGTTTCTACCTGAATGTATGAATGAATGGGAAGAGGTTGAATATGAGTGGGTTTGGACACATTTTGAACATTCTCCCATTCATTTCAATGGGGAAAAATTGGCTGGAAAATTGTTTCAGGAAGTATGAAATGGTATGGATAAGAAAAGTAGTAGCACGCTATTCCCGGTCAAGGTGCACTAGCATCTTTTTCGCGTGTGTGCTGGCACGCTGTGAGACTAGTAGCGGCACCGAAAATGTGTACGGAAGAATAAATAAAGAAGTATGCAGAAGAGTATAATAGTGTGCTTTGCATTGCAGAGGCACCCTAATAATAATTATTATTATTATTAGAATGTTGTTTTGGGGTTGTAATGCAAATGTATGACTTGATTTCACTTAATTTAACTTAATATGATGCAGATATTGTGCATATACAATGTATTTCTATGAGATTGCGCACAGGGACGGAAGTAAAGCGCGTACGCCCGCAGCAGTACGCGTGCGCTTTGCACGTCTGGTGGGTTTCATGCGTGATTCACCAAACCTGCAGTCTTAACAAATTTCTAATGATTTTATTTTGTAGTAACGAGTAACGAAGATGCTTAGGAGAAATGTATCGGAGTAAAAGTATACATTTTATTTCGGAAATGTAGTGGAGTAAAAGTGAAAGTTGCCAGAAATAGCCTATAAATAACGAAGTAAAGTACAGATACGTGAAAATTCTACTTAAGTACACTAACGAAGTATTTGTACTTCGTTACATTACAACACTGCTCCTTACACTAAGATACGTCATTGTGCGATGGCGCATGTTATGGATGTGGGTCTGCTGTGGTAAAACTACAATCATCCTAAAATGGCCTACAAAAAGATCATCTTACACTGAACAAAAATATAAACGCAACACTTTTGTTTTAGCTCCAATTTTTCATGATTTGAAAGACTTTTTCTATGACAGGTGACATAGAACCTGACAGGTGTGGCATATCAAGATGCTGATTAGACAGCATGATTATTACACAGGTGTACCTTAGGCTGGTCACAATAAAAGGCCACTCTTCTAAAATGTGCAGTTTTATCACACAGCACAATGCCACAGATGTCGCAAGTTTTGAGGGAGCGTGCAATTGGCATGCTGACTGCAGGAATGTCCACCAGAGCTGTTGCCCGTGAATTGAATGTTCATTTCTCTACCATAAGCCGTCTCCAAATTCGTTTCCGAGAATTTGACAGTACATCCGACCGGCCTCACAACCGCAGACCACGTGTCACCACGCCAGCCCAGGACCTCCACACCCGGCATCTTCACCCGCAAGATCGTCTGAGACCAGCCACCCGGACAGCTGATGCAACAATTGGTTTGCATAACCAATGAATTTCTGCACAAACTGTCAGAAACCGTCTCAGGGAAGCTCATCTGCATGCTCGTCGTCCTCACCGGGGTCTTGACCTGACTGCAGTTCGTCGTCGTAACCGACTTGAGTGGGCAAATGCTCACCTTCGATGGCGTCTGGCACTTTGGAGAAGTGTTCTCTTCACGGATGAATCCCGGTTTTCACTGTACCGGGCGGATGGCAGACGGCGTGTATGGCGTCATGTGGGTGAGCGGTTTGCTGATGTCAACGTTGTGACTAGAGTGGCCCATGGTGGCGGTGGGGTTATGGTATGGGGCAGGCATATGCTACAGACAACGAACACAGGTGCATTTTATTGATGGCATTGTGAATGCACAGAGATACCGTGACGAGATCCTGAGGCCCATTGTTGTGCCATTCATCCACCACCATCACCTCATGTTGCAGCATGCCAACTGCACGCTTCCTCAAAACTTGCGACATCTGTGGCATTGTGCTGTGTGATAAAACTGCACATTTTAGAATTGTGACCAGCCTAAGGTACACCTGTGCAATAATCATGCTGTCTAATCAGTATCTTGATATGCCACACCTGTCAAGTGGATGGATTATCTCGGCAAAGGAGAAGTGATCACTAACACAGATTTAAACAAGTTTGTGAACAACATTTGAAAGAAATAGGCCTTTTGTGTACATAGAAAAAGTCTTAGATCTTTGCTTTCAACTCATGAAAAATTGGAGCTAAAACAAAATTGTTGCGTTTATATTTTTGCTCAGTGTAGATTAGAAATATATTAATTAATTAACAACATTGGAACTGACATAAAAAAGCAAAATAGCTGACCAGTATAACAAAACTGAAATGAAATACTTGTCACAGAAAGGTTGCTCACACTCATCACCCTGTCCACTCATACATGAATCTCAATTAGTGTTATTGTCTACATGATGATCAGTTGTTTCCGTGAACAGCCGAATGGTTCGTAAGGACTTGTGGGAATTGTGGGACGCCACTATCTCCTTTCCTCTCATAAAGGAAGGTCCAGTGTATCCTATGCTAAAGAAGGTAATAAAGGAAGCATTGAAGCACCTTTCCTAAGCGTGGAGAGAATTCAAACAGCCCTTATCATGGCTGCCAGTTGGCGCCTTCCGGGTCATTCACTCAGTAAGGAAACTTCCTGATCGTGCCATGCAGGCACCAGGCTAGTGTTTTCCATAACTACCTTTACAGCCGAGGTGTAATACAAAACATTTGCTAAAATAAATGGCCGGTGCTGTATAATAATGGATACGGTGTTGTGGTGCACATTTTATGACACTACATTTCCATTTTATTTTTGCGTTGCGTTTGTGACACAGTTTGGTCTGCCTGCCATCCAGGCAATACTGTTTTGTTTTGTTTGTCGATTTAGTTTTCGAGTCAGACATCTAGGTGTATTATATACACACTATATATTATTACAGTGTATAATTACAGGCAAACATCGCTCTGCCAAGACCCACCTGTTCAGAGTTCACCTGGACTCGGCATAACCCGCACCCCCGCCTAAACCCTAGCACTAACTTGCGTGTTTGTCCCTCTTGGCATTATTAACAGTATTTAGCATTGTTTAGCATATTGTATGTTCTTAGATGTTGGTACTGCACTCAGAATGGCACTTCTGCTCTTATCTCAGCTATTATGCAGGCAACCTAGCAATTATGAAACTCGTTCTATTAGCCTCGCAACTATGAATGCTTGAAACCTGCTCTATTCTTATCTTTATGTACCACAGTGATATATTGCTGTCTCCTTCAACACATGTACTCTTTGTAAGTCGCTTTGGATGAAAGCATCTGCCGAATGCCTGAAATGTAAATGTACAGTAAATGTGTACAGCAACAACACGTGTGCTTGAGCGATCACCATTGTCTTCCAGTGTGTTCGTTGCACAACACACAAGTGAATGTTCGCACACACAGCAACGACTCAAAGGAACGTTATTATTATGACTTCCCTGAGGTTCTCAGGTTATGAATGGATGTAATTTTCACACAATAGTGAATGTTGGCACATTCACTGTTAACCATTTTCTAAATAGCTAAATACCTACACAAAGCTTAACCGTTTGGCTAAGCTAAATACGTATAATATATCAAATCAAGTTTATTTATATAGCACATTTAAAACAACCAATAATAATATATGGGCACAATATGCATTGTATAAAAACATATGAACTGGAGAAATCTTTTTTGAGCTTCTCGAATACAATACCCAATATTCTAACGGGAATCTAATCATGGTACAGTGTTGTAGATAGTTCATAAATTAGGCCAACTGTTGATTCATTGTGATACGTGTCTTGGATGGAATCTGGTAAGCAGAATAATAACAATAATAGTCATTTAGGCATTTGATTACAAAGCCAGTCTGTGTCGATATTGCTCAGGTCACGTTAAAGTTACAACTTGAGAGTTCTTCTCCTCGGAGAGAACAGAAGAGTCAGAAGTGAGAAGTGTTGTGATCCACGCACTGGCAGAATGACATGCGAGATGGATTCCCCCCCGACGAGCAATGAGCTGGGATGGAGCACAATCCCTCATGCAGAGGCGGCCACAGTTAGCTCCAAACAGATATTCTCACGGAGCATTTAGATGATGGATGGCGATGGCATTTCTAACAAATTACACTCAAATAAAAAGCACTTAAACCTCACCGGTGTTTCCCCTGCGTGCATGCAGCAGGACGGGCCCGTCGGCAGGGAAAGAAAAAGCGAAAAACATTGTAACTGGAGTCTATTACAAGCCTGTAAATTAAATTAGTAGGTAAAGCGTGTTGATATACGTTTCCCCACGCCCCCCTGACTGTGTTGCCTGAGTGGATGGGAGTGCTATCCCGGGGAGAACCCGGTCAATGCCAATCGTTTTCGCCCGTCTGAATATCTCATCTTGCCTATATATATATTTTTGGATTTTGACATTGTACATTGTATATTTCGAAATCTGTTTATTTTTATTATTCTGTCGATTTCACAATTTTATTGTGGATTGTACTGTATTGCTATGCAACCTGGGCACACACATTTCCTTCAGGATTAATAAAGTTCTGTCTCATCTTATCTTATCTTATCATAGGTACACCCTACAGCACCCCTGTCCTCAGTTACTTTATAAAGTAACAATTGAGGACCGAAAAAGTAGCCTAAAACTTACTAATAGTGATAAGTGACTTACTAATAGAAAGCAGCCCACATATGTGATGGTGTGGAACAGAAGCTACAGTATTATGCAACGCAGACGGTGGGACGGCAGACTGAAGACTGTATTGGCGTGGCATACATTAAAGGAGACATATTATACCACCAGGTGTGAGCGTGATGAGCCATTCTAATCGGTTTCAAAAACTGGTTGGAAAGGCCCCACTCGACATCACACGTGGGAGTGACCACCTAGAAGTATGCTGGGTCGATCAGCCTACCAGCCTACCCAGTGGACTGTAGCAACTGGTACGTGGCTGACACGTGCACATCAACACAGTGCGCCGCACATACATCTCAGCACAGGCTGCTGGGAAATAATCTCAGAGGAAACACTGCTTACCTATACCACCTTTAGTAATATTAATTGACAGAAGACAATCTTAACCGTGTGCTGCAATCGGCAACGTTAAATTGCAAACATTTTATTATTAACATTTTGAGAACACAAGTGAGGTCCACATGTTCATAGATTAGACAGCTATAACACAACCTATTTAAATGCCGCTGGGAACTTTTAAATAAAATATTTAAATCTATTCCAAAAGTCTAATTTGAGTTGAATAAATAACAAAAATAAAAATGAAAGGGTTGAGACAAATAATAACATGTGTCATCCTAGATTTTCACTGAACAGTCAGGTGTGGCTGTGGAATTGCACAGCCACATTAATTAGCAAGCTGGATTATCAAGCAGTGTGGGTTTTGTTCATAAATTCAACCCCAGGCTTCCATCATGAATTGAGTTTAATAATCCCACCCAGTTAACACACAGATCCCAGGGAAGATAGGAATGTTTAGGAATAAGGAATGCATGAATAGAAATATATAACAGTCGTTAATAAGTGATGGTACTCGGAGCAAGACATACTGTATACTAACAACGAGACCCAATTATTAACCTGATACAAAATCAATGGTGGATTTAGGATTGCAAGTGAGTGAGAGTCAGATCAGATAGTTCACTATAACTGCTCATTCAGTGTATAAAAAGAAAGTCAATATTGTTGTCTGCAAATTGCAGCACAGTCGACACTCACTGACTGTCAAATATTAACTCAACATCCTGTCTGTGCCTTTAGGAGTTGTCAGTGCTAAAATATCGGCTGAGAAATTGAACAGAAAAAAAAAAACTGAGGCCGGTGTAACAAACATTCTCCCGTACGCGGAGGCAGGCCTTTGGCTCTCTATGCAATATTTACATTTACATTTACATTTAGGGCATTTGGCAGACGCCTTTATCCAAAGCGACTTACAAAGAGTATATATAAAGGTATATAAATATAAAGGTAAATAAACCTATTTACAATAGAAATACATGGGGTTAGATTGGTATTTCATCAGTTGATGCATATTGGCATTTGAAGAATCAAGCTGCGTTCCATTTACCTCGGAAGTGGGAAGTCGGAGCTGGGAATGATGTCACACCCGAGTTGACCGCGTTCCAGTTACAACTAGTCGGAAATCCAAGACGGAAATCTTGGAAAAGTTGGACAGTACTGTGTGTATGACTGTTTTAATGACACAAATAGACAGAAATGCAAAAAACCCAGTATATTACTGAAGCTTTCACAACTGTTGATGCACGGAGAAGCAATATTGGATTTCGAAGTCGGGGTTGTGAGACTCGTCTGACTTTCCGAGTTGGAAATCCAACTTCAGTGGGCGTTCCCCCTGAAACTTCCGGCTTGGAACTCAGAAATTCCGACTTCCGAGTAGAACTGGAACGCACTATCATTGAAGCAAGGGGTTGGAAAGTTTTTTTTTACCGTGTGTTATTGTGTGTCTTTCTGATCAGCTGCCTGAATTTCCCCAGGAGGAGCTCTCTGAACTTGTCCCCTATGAGGAAGTAGAACACAGGGTTGATGACGCTGTGCAGGAACGCCACGGGCCTGGTGACGGTGTACACCGCCTCGATGTACATCATGGTGCACAAGCTAGTCCCCGTCTCTCGGGACACGATGCGCACGTTCCGCATCACGTGGTACGGCGTGTAGAGCACCAGGAACATGGCGGACGCCGCCCGGGACACCCGCAGGGCCCGGCCGTACGAGGCGGTCCCGCGCTCCAGTGCCTCCTCCTGGGAGTGCAGGAGACACGAGATCCTGCGCGAGAACACCCAGATGCCCACCAGGGGCAGGATGTAGCCGGTTAGCGTGAGCCCCACGCTGCTAGCCTATCGTGTTGAGGTCCCCCTGCAGGCTGGCAAAAGTCCCTGCAGTGGCTGCAGTTGTCCCGGTGATGGTCCTGGATCATCAGGGCGACCATCGGCGCCACCTGGGCGTTGACGGCCAGCCAGCTCAGCCCGCTCACCGCCAGCGCCGCCCTGGTGGTCAGGAGGTAGTGGTTCCGGGCGGGGTACGTTATGAGCAGCAGGCGGTCCAAGCTGACCCAGACCATGAAGAGGATCGAGGAGTAGAGGTTGACGTGCAGGAGGTAGCGATTGATGACGCAGATGTAGGGGTTGGTCTCCAAGTGGCCGTTGGCGTACATGTAGCTGAGGCGTGGGAGCGTGCAGAGGAAGAAAAGGTCAGAGGACGGCCAGGTTGAACAAGTAAACGTTAATGGCTACCCCACTGAGGCAGCCAGAACACGTAGCAGAGAACGACAGCAGGTTGCCAGGGAAACCAAGGGCAAAAACTCCACACCGTAGAAAGGTGCGAGATAGTAGTAGTCCAGGAGATCGTTCAGCTGCCGCGCAATCCAACTCCTGAAGGAAGTGAGGAGAAGATGAGATGGGATGAGATGAGAAGTAGATGAGAGGTAGGCGTATGAAATAAAACCTAAACCTTTATGAATGAAGACAGTACAAATCAAACACCAATCGGAAAAAAGTATGATGACTTACTACCGTATTAAAATGAAAAAAAAAGCGCTTGTCAAGATAGGGCCGATCTTACCATGCTGCCGTTTTCTGAGAGCCCCTGCATTGGACAAGGCTTGGTTTGGTGGTTCGCTTGTGTTGACCGATAACAGCAGAGCCGGGCCACCTTTGCTGACCTAACAATCGTGTGCGCCACGCGAGTTGATGCTGTCACGGTCGCGAACCGCGTCTCCGTGGCTCCGGTGGGGTGGGCGTGGCTCCGGGCTCCGGTGCCGCCCCTGCGTGATTAGCGGCACCTGCGCGGCCGCCCGTGAATGAACAATTAATCAATCACAGTATAAAAGCCCCCCCCCGTTGTCGGATCATTGTCGCTGACTCTGTGTTACGAGTCCTGTTGTTGAGCCTACCCGTATGGATAATAACCCGTCTCCATAATAACCCGTCTCCAGCCAGCCCGTCCCTCACCTGCCTGCCTGTCCTGTCTGTCCCTCCACGCTGCCTACCTGCCTGCCTGTCCCTCACCTGCCTACCCTGCCTGTCTGTCTGTCCTGCACGCTGGCCTACCTACCTGCCTGTCTGTCCCTCACCTGCCTACCTACCTGCCTGTCCCTCACCTGCCTACCTGCCTGTCTGTCCCTCACACTGCCTACCTGCCTGTCTGTCCCTCACCTGCCTACCTGCCTGTTTCACGTAAATAAATATAATTACCGTAAGTCCTGCATAACCCCCGAGTCTGAGTCTTGCGCTTGGGTCCTCCTGCTCACCTCTTGACAGATGCGGGCTCCGGTTTACATCAGACAAAGGGGACGGCAATGACCATTCCAAGTTTATAACACGCCTCTGCAAACACATATGAGTAAGGGTGCTTGATATTACCACCCGCTTATCTCAGATACTTTATTACATTTGGATCAACACACGCGGTGCTATCTTCAGTATTCTGTTTGTGTTGCGCAGTTATCAAATAGATTCTGAGTATTAAACCAAAGGCAGAGGACCACTGGGTTGGCTTCACGTTGTTCTTGGGCAATCCTAATGAACTGCTGTTTCCCTCGCTTGTGTGCATTATGTTCCTGTTATATTCGTTTCATGTGATCTATGGCAGTCTTACACACACACACACACACACACACAGCACACACAAGATTCAGGAACACACAAAGACACAAAGGTGTACACACACACACACACACAGATTCTCTCTCACACACACAAGTTTCATACAAATACACACACCACACACAGGCATGCACAACACACACACACACACCACACACACACACACACAAAAAAATTATCAAACACACACAGTCAAAACAAGACACAGCTGCTATAGAAACACATGGCACGTAACCTTGTACATTTGCATTTTATTCCACGGTCATAATAAAACGCCAACAGACAATTGTATCAGATCATAAGTAACGACCTGCAGTTATGCTACTAAGCAGCTCACCTTACTGCCAATAGCTTTCATCCTTTTTGGTTCTTCGACTTTGACGTTAGCGGTTAGCGTCACGTTAAACAAAACCGAAATACACAGAGAAGAACACTCCTTGCGTCACGTTGGACGTGCGTTTTTTTTTTTAATGTTCTTAAAAAAATTTCTACTGTGGTTCCTGTTTCACTGCAGAACCACATCTTGTTCACACTTGTTCACACTCACTCACCCAATTCGAATGTACCCCACTCGGGTACATTCAACCGATCCCAGGGCTCGAATCCCACATAGGGCGGGTCTACGTATATGGAGTCGTCCGCATGCTGTCGGTCCTTGGGCCGTGTGCTTGGCCTACCAGTTCGAATTCCTGTAAAAGACATCTCTGGTGCACTGCAGTGGCGTCTGGCTCTCACAGGACAGAAGCAAGAGACATGAATGCCAAAATAATAACAATAATAATGAAGCACGTCGATCCATAAAGAGGCCGGACACGCTTTGTAGAGTCAAAAATATCAACGGCCACGGCCAAACCCCACACACCGCCCCTTCCGGTCAACTCCCGCCAAAAAACAACCCACACCCCGTATCACCAAAATGCTGATATGCTACAATAATAATAATAATAATAATAATAATAAAGGAAATCACAGCAACAACATAAAACCGATTCATAACTTTGTGATCGGGCCATCGGCCGATTCATGCTACGTTTAGACCGATCCAGGGGTCCGTGTACCGATGCACTCGCATCTTTTAAATCAAAACCGATTTTCCGCTTCAAATCGGTTATTTGTTACACCCCTAATATGTATGAAATAAATTGACAAAGACGAAAACTAAAGACATTTTCTCTATAATTTAATTTAATTTTAGTTAGTTTTGGAAAGACACAATACAGTTTCAGTTAGTTATCGTTTTTTTGTAAAGCCTCGTTTTTATTTTTATTTCAGTTAACGAAAATGTTTTTTCACACCTAGTTTTCGTTTTTTCATTAGTTTTCGTTAACGATAATAACCTTGCTTCAGTGGGCGTTCCCCCTGAAACTTCCGGCTTGGAACTCAGAAATTCCGACTTCCGAGTAGAACTGGAACGCATCATTGAAGCAAGGGGTTGGAAAGTTTTTTTTTACCGTGTGTTATTGTGTGTCTTTCTGATCAGCTGCCTGACTTTCCCCAGGAGGAGCTCTCTGAACTTGTCCCCTATGAGGAAGTAGAACACAGGGTTGATGACGCTGTGCAGGAACGCCACGGGCCTGGTGACGATGTACACCGCCTCGATGTACATCATGGTGCACAAGCTATTCCCCGTCTCTTGGGACACGATGCGCACATTCCGCATCACGTGGTACGGCGTGTAGAGCACCAGGAACATGGCGGCCGCCGCCCGGGACACCCGCAGGGGCCGGCCGTACGAGACGGTCCTGCGCTCCAGTGCCTTCTCCTGGGAGTGCAGGAGACAGGAGATCCTGTGCGAGAACACCCAGATGCCCACCAGGGGCAGGATGTAGCCGGTTAGCGTGAGCCCCACGCTGTAGCCTATCGTGTTGAGGTCCCCCTGCAGGCTGGCAAAGTCCCTGCAGTGGCTGCAGTTGTCCCGGTGCAGGTCCTGGATCATCAGGGGGACCAACGGCGCCACCTGGGCGTTGACGGCCAGCCAGCTCAGCCCGCTCACCGCCAGCGCCGCCCTGGTGGTCAGGAGGTAGTGGTTCCGGAAGGGGTACGTGATGAACAGCATGCGGTCCATGCTGACCCAGACCATGAAGAGGATAGAGGAGTAGAGGTTGACGTGCAGGAGGTAGCGATTGATGACGCAGATGTAGGGGTTGGTCTCCAAGTGGCCGTTGGCGTACAGGTAGCAGAGGCGTGGGAGCGTGCAGAGGAAGAGAAGGTCAGAGACGGCCAGGTTGAACAAGTAAACGTTAATGCTACGCCACTGAGGCAGACAGAACACGTAGCAGAGAACAACCAGCAGGTTGCCAGGGAAACCGAGGCAAAACTCCACACCGTAGAAAGGTGCGAGATAGTATCTCTCCAGGAGATTGTTCAGCTGCCTGCAATCCAACTCCTGAAGGAAGTGAGGAGAAGATGGGATGAGATGAGATGAGAAGTAGATGAGAGGTAGGATGGTATGAAAATAAAACCTAAACCTTTATGAATGAAGACAGTACAAATCAAACACCAATCGGAAAAAGTATGATGACTTACTACCGTATTAAAATGAAAAAAAGCGCTTGTCAAGATAGGGCCGATCTTACCATGCTGCCGTTTTCTGAGGGCCCCTGCATTGGAAAAGGCTTGGTTTGGTGGTTCGGTTGTGTTGACCGATAACAGCAGAGCCGGGCACCTGCTGACCTAACACATCGTGTGTGCCAACCGCGAGTGATGCGGGCTCCAGTTTACATCAGACAAAGGGGGCGGCAATGACCATTCCAAGTTTATAACACGCCTATGCAAACACATACGAATAAGGGGAAGCTAGGCTTGACATCACCACCTGCTTATCTTGTGTGCATTATGTTCCTGTTAGGGGTGTGCATCTCTCCAAAAAAGACGATCTGATACGTATCTAGATACATGGGGTACGATACGATTCAGGGACGATACATTTTTTAAATGGAACAATTCGGTTCGATTCGATTCAGTAGGATTCGATACGATTTGATGGGATATGATACAATCTGATAGAGTTCCTTGTTTAAAGTAGACAATCATTACTGTTGATGCACGGAGAAGCAATATTGGATTTCGAAGTCGGGGTTGTGAGACTCGTCTGACTTTCCGAGTTGGAAATCCAACTTCAGTGGGCGTTCCCCCTGAAACTTCCGGCTTGGAACTCAGAAATTCCGACTTCCGAGTAGAACTGGAACGCACTATCATTGAAGCAAGGGGTTGGAAAGTTTTTTTTTACCGTGTGTTATTGTGTGTCTTTCTGATCAGCTGCCTGACTTTCCCCAGGAGGAGCTCTCTGAACTTGTCCCCTATGAGGAAGTAGAACACAGGGTTGATGACGCTGTGCAGGAACGCCACGGGCCTGGTGACGGTGTACACCGCCTCGATGTACATCATGGTGCACAAGCTAGTCCCCGTCTCTCGGGACACGATGCGCACGTTCCGCATCACGTGGTACGGCGTGTAGAGCACCAGGAACATGGCGGACGCCGCCCGGGACACCCGCAGGGCCCGGCCGTACGAGGCGGTCCCGCGCTCCAGTGCCTCCTCCTGGGAGTGCAGGAGACACGAGATCCTGCGCGAGAACACCCAGATGCCCACCAGGGGCAGGATGTAGCCGGTTAGCGTGAGCCCCACGCTGTAGCCTATCGTGTTGAGGTCCCCCTGCAGGCTGGCAAAGTCCCTGCAGTGGCTGCAGTTGTCCCGGTGATGGTCCTGGATCATCAGGGCGACCATCGGCGCCACCTGGGCGTTGACGGCCAGCCAGCTCAGCCCGCTCACCGCCAGCGCCGCCCTGGTGGTCAGGAGGTAGTGGTTCCGGGCGGGGTACGTGATGAGCAGCAGGCGGTCCAAGCTGACCCAGACCATGAAGAGGATCGAGGAGTAGAGGTTGACGTGCAGGAGGTAGCGATTGATGACGCAGATGTAGGGGTTGGTCTCCAAGTGGCCGTTGGCGTACATGTAGCTGAGGCGTGGGAGCGTGCAGAGGAAGAAAAGGTCAGAGACGGCCAGGTTGAACAAGTAAACGTTAATGCTACCCCACTGAGGCAGCCAGAACACGTAGCAGAGAACCACCAGCAGGTTGCCAGGGAAACCGAGGCAAAACTCCACACCGTAGAAAGGTGCGAGATAGTAGTAGTCCAGGAGATCGTTCAGCTGCCCGCAATCCAACTCCTGAAGGAAGTGAGGAGAAGATGAGATGGGATGAGATGAGAAGTAGATGAGAGGTAGGCGTATGAAAATAAAACCTAAACCTTTATGAATGAAGACAGTACAAATCAAACACCAATCGGAAAAAGTATGATGACTTACTACCGTATTAAAATGAAAAAAAAGCGCTTGTCAAGATAGGGCCGATCTTACCATGCTGCCGTTTTCTGAGGGCCCCTGCATTGGAAAAGGCTTGGTTTGGTGGTTCGCTTGTGTTGACCGATAACAGCAGAGCCGGGCACCTGCTGACCTAACACATCGTGTGCGCCAACCGCGAGTGATGCTGTCACGGTCGCGAACCGCGTCTCCGTGGCTCCGGTGGGGTGGGCGTGGCTCCGCGGGCTCCGGTGCCGCCCCTGCGTGATTAGCGGCACCTGCGCGGCCGCCCGTGAATGAACAATTAATCAATCACAGTATAAAAGCCCCCCCCCGTTGTCGGATCATTGTCGCTGACTCTGTGTTACGAGTCCTGTTGTTGAGCCTACCCGTATGGATAATAACCCGTCTCCATAATAACCCGTCTCCATAATAACCCGTCTCCAGCCAGCCCGTCCCTCACCTGCCTACCTGCCTGCCTGTCTGTCCCTCACCTGCCTACCTACCTGCCTGTCTGTCCCTCACCTGCCTACCTGCCTGCCTGTCCCTCACCTGCCTACCTGCCTGCCTGTCCCTCACCTGCCTGTAGTCTGTCCCTCACCTGCCTACCTACCTGCCTGTTGTCCTGTCTGTCCCACCTGCCTACCTGCCTGTCTGTCCTCACCTGCCCTTCTGTCCCTCACCTGCCTACCTGCCTGTTTCACGTAAATAAATATAATTACCGTAAGTCCTGCATAACCCCCGAGTCTGAGTCTTGCGCTTGGGTCCTCCTGCTCACCTCTGACAGATGCGGCTCCGGTTTACATCAGACAAAAGGGGACGGCAATGACCATTCGAGTTTATAACACGCCTCTGCAAACACATATGAGTAAGGGTGCTTGAATTACCACCCGCTTATCTCAGACACTTTATTACATTTGGATCAACACACGCGGTGCTATTTTCAGTATTCTGTTTGTGTTGCGCAGTTATCAAATAGATTCTGAGTATTAAACCAAAGGCAGAGGACCACTGGGTTGGCTTCACGTTGTTCTTGGGCAATCCTAATGAAATGCTGTTTCCCTCGCTTGTGTGCATTATGTTCCTGTTATATTCGTTTCATGTGATCTATGGCAGTCTTACACACACACACACACACACACCCACACACACACAAGATTCAAGAACACACACAGACACAAAGGTGTACACACACACACACACACAGATTCTCTCTCACACACACAAGTTCATACAAATACACACACACACACAGGCATGCACAGTCACACACACACACACACACACACACACACACGAATTCAACAAAATTATCAAACACACACAGTCAAAACAAGACACAGCTGCTATAGAAACACATGGCACGTAACCTTGTACATTTGCATTTTATTCCACGGTCATAATAAAACGCCAACAGACAATTGTATCAGATCATAAGTAACGACCTGCAGTTATGCTACTAAGCAGCTCACCTTACTGCCAATAGCTTTCATCCTTTTTGGTTCTTCGACTTTGACGTTAGCGGTTAGCGTCACGTTAAACAAAACCGAAATACACAGAGAAGAACACTCCTTGCGTCACGTTGGACGTGCGTTTTTTTTTTTAATGTTCTTAAAAAAATTTCTACTGTGGTTCCTGTTTCACTGCAGAACCACATCTTGTTCACACTTGTTCACACTCACTCACCCAATTCGAATGTACCCCACTCGGGTACATTCAACCGATCCCAGGGCTCGAATCCCACATAGGGCGGGTCTACGTATATGGAGTCGTCCGCATGCTGTCGGTCCTTGGGCCGTGTGCTTGGCCTACCAGTTCGAATTCCTGTAAAAGACATCTCTGGTGCACTGCAGTGGCGTCTGGCTCTCACAGGACAGAAGCAAGAGACATGAATGCCAAAATAATAACAATAATAATGAAGCACGTCGATCCATAAAGAGGCCGGACACGCTTTGTAGAGTCAAAAATATCAACGGCCACGGCCAAAACCACACACCGCCCCTTCCGGGCAACTCCCGCCAAAAAACAACCCACACCCCGTATCACCAAAATTCTGATATGCTACAATAATAATAATAATAATAATAATAATAAAGGAAATCACAGCAACAACATAAAACCGATTCATAACTTTGTGATCGGGCCATCGGCCGATTCATGCTACGTTTAGACCGATCCAGGGGTCTGTGTACCGATGCACTCGCATCTTTTAAATCAAAACCGATTTTCCGCTTCAAATCGGTTATTTGTTACACCCCTAATATGTATGAAATAAATTGACAAAGACGAAAACTAAAGACATTTTCTCTATAATTGAATTGAATTTTAGTTAGTTTTGGAAAGACACAATTAGTTATCGTTTTTTTGTAAAGCCTCGTTTTTATTTTTATTTCAGTTAACGAAAATGTTTTTTCACACCTAGTTTTCGTTTTTTCATTAGTTTTCGTTAACGATAATAACCTTGCTTCAGTGGGCGTTCCCCCTGAAACTTCCGGCTTGGAACTCAGAAATTCCGACTTCCGAGTAGAACTGGAACGCATCATTGAAGCAAGGGGTTGGGAAGTTTTTTTTTACCGTGTGTTATTGTGTGTCTTTCTGATCAGCTGCCTGAACTTTCCCCAGGAGGAGCTCTCTGAACTTGTCCCCTATGAGGAAGTAGAACACAGGGTTGATGACGCTGTGCAGGAACGCCACGGGCCTGGTGACGATGTACACCGCCTCGATGTACATCATGGTGCACAAGCTATTCCCCGTCTCTTGGGACACGATGCGCACAGTTCCGCATCACGTGGTACGGCGTGTAGAGCACCAGGAACATGGCGGCCGCCGCCTGGGACACCCGCAGGGCCCGGCCGTACGAGGCGGCCCGCGCTCCCAGTGCCTTCTCCTGGGAGTGCAGGAGACACGAGATCCTGCGCGAGAACACCCAGATGCCCACCAGGGGCAGGATGTAGCCGGTTAGCGTGAGCCCCACGCTGTAGCCTATCGTGTTGAGGTCCCCCTGCAGGCTGGCAAAGTCCCTGCAGTGGCTGCAGTTGTCCCGGTGCAGGTCCTGGATCATCAGGGGGACCAACGGCGCCACCTGGGCGTTGACGGCCAGCCAGCTCAGCCCGCTCACCGCCAGCGCCGCCCTGGTGGTCAGGAGGTAGTGGTTCCGGAAGGGGTACGTGATGAACAGCATGCGGTCCATGCTGACCCAGACCATGAAGAGGATAGAGGAGTAGAGGTTGACGTGCAGGAGGTAGCGATTGATGACGCAGATGTAGGGGTTGGTCTCCAAGTGGCCGTTGGCATACAGGTAGCAGAGGCGTGGGAGCGTGCAGAGGAAGAGAAGGTCAGAGACGGCCAGGTTGAACAAGTAAACGTTAATGCTACGCCACTGAGGCAGCCAGAACACGTAGCAGAGAACCACCAGCAGGTTGCCAGGGAAACCGAGGCAAAACTCCACACCGTAGAAAGGTGCGAGATAGTATCTCTCCAGGAGATTGTTCAGCTGCCTGCAATCCAACTCCTGAAGGAAGTGAGGAGAAGATGGGATGAGATGAGATGAGAAGTAGATGAGAGGTAGGCGTATGAAAATAAAACCTAAACCTTTATGAATGAAGACAGTAGCCTACAAATCAAACACCAATCGGAAAAAGTATGATGACTTACTACCGTATTAAAATGAAAAAAAGCGCTTGTCAAGATAGGGCCGATCTTACCATGCTGCCGTTTTCTGAGGGCCCCTGCATTGGAAAAGGCTTGGTTTGGTGGTTCGGTTGTGTTGACCGATAACAGCAGAGCCGGGCACCTGCTGACCTAACACATCGTGTGTGCCAACCGCGAGTGATGCGGGCTCCAGTTTACATTAGACAAAGGGGGCGGCAATGACCATTCCAAGTTTATAACACGCCTATGCAAACACATACGAATAAGGGGAAGCTAGGCTTGACATCACCACCTGCTTATCTTGTGTGCATTATGTTCCTGTTAGGGGTGTGCATCTCTCCAAAAAAGACGATCTGATACGTATCTAGATACATGGGGTACGATGCGATTCAGGGACGATACATTTTTAAAATGGAACAATTCGGTTCGATTCGATTCAGTAGGATTCGATACGATTTGATGGGATATGATACAATCTGATTGAGTTCCTTGTTTAAAGTAGACAACCATTTTACATTATGAATTAACATAAGTCAATACTATAAACCTTCAAATAGATTTATCAAAGACCAGGGAACAAGGGTTTTGTCACTTTTGACATGTGAATTCAGAAACATGTTATGTTTATTAGTGTAACATATTGCATTTTAAGAACTTTACAAAGCCCCTCTGACAATGAAACAAACTATTCAATTTCACTCAGTACGTTTACATGCACGTAATAAACCGATCATTATCGGATTTCTGGAGTTACCAGATTATTCAAGTGGTCATGTATACAGCATAGTCCGATAACCTTTATCGGATAAAGGCCTTTATCGGTTTATGAGAAATCCGATAAACACATCTTGGTTTTTGACCAATAATCCGTTTTCTTCGGCGCATGTATACGTTAATCAGGTTTCTTTTCGTTCTTTTACATCTGAGCATGTGTAAACGGATTTACGCACCGCCGTAAAACAAGAAGAAGAAGAAGAAGCGGATGTAGATTGGACGCGCGCGGATGCAGTCACGCCAACTTCGCGACTTCGTCTCTATATTTAGCGAGTATTCAGACCAAGTTTTAATCACCTGTTCCTTTACATCCACGGCCAAAACCACACACCGCCCCTTCCGGTCAACTCCCGCCAAAAACAACCCACACCCCGGGTTGCTTCGTTACCAAAATGCTGATATGCTACAATAATAATAATAATAAAGGAAATCACACAACTGACCTGGTAGCCTATACTTAAAGTGGAATGGAAAATATTGAAGTAGTCTTAGAGAGTTAAACTGTGTATGTAGCAATCGTATCAGACGTGAAGACAGCACTTTTCTCCATACAGGTTTATTCTCAACAGCTTTGGACAGAACAACTGCAGATTATTTGTGTTTATGTTTTATTACTTCGATATATTGACAGTGTAACTACAACCCAGAGGTAGACCATCGTGATTCGCGAACGATCCGATTCTTCTGAACGGCTCTTTGGAACGAACGAAGGGAACCGAGTCGTACTTGGTGAGAGCCGTTCTTTTTATCGCCCTAAATCCACTCCCCTTTACGTGAACAGTGAGAAAGCTTGAATTTGTTCCCCAAGCGTATTCCGTGAAGCCCCGCCCCCTACTCTGAGTCAGGTCACAACAAGTTAAAGTGGTTCAGGTAGACGATGTGTTTTTCGGGTGAAAAAATTTGCCAAACGCAAAAACGCAGCAGCATTTGGATGCACTTCAACCAAAACATAAGCAATGATAAAGCGCAGTGCAACATTTGTAAAGCCAAAATATCATTTAAAGCAGAGTCAACAAATAATCTCCACCGCCACTTGAAAACACAGCATCCGACGGTGCAAGTGGCCGAGTTGAGACAACAAGGTTCCAACAATAATGACGATGACCAAGGTAACGACGGCGCCAGTGCTTCTGCTGAAACCACTACCACATCAAGTCAGTCATCTACCTCTGAAACTACCACTAGGCCTACATTATTGCCTGACCAGGCACCAAGCTCTCATAGAACCACTGGCACAATACCTAAAACAAAACAGACATATCTCCACAATTATGTAGCACCTGTCATAACCCCAGTGAGCGCCACACATCTACCCCGCCCTAAAACCCACCCAACACCCGACAGTATCTCCAAATTATCGCTACGCACCGCCTCCTCTCATCACCCCACCCCAATGAGCCACAGGGCCAAACGCCCACTTACGACCTGACCACCGACGCTCCTGCCTACAACCCCCCACCCCAACCTCTGATTCGCAACCTCCCACCTTCCCAGCCACCTCCCAACAACATTGAGCCTGCGAAGCCACACCACAGCCGACCCCCTGATAGCACGCGCGGCTCGGCGCCTCCGTTACCTGCCCCCCCCTCTCGCGCCCTTCCTCCGATCTGGCGCCGCGTGGCCGCTCATCTGCGGTTCTGATGCGGGGCGCGGCGCCCCGCCCGGCCGGCCCGGGCCGCGCGGGGCCCGGCCCCCACCGCGGCGGGCCGGGGTGGTCCGGCTCCCGTTAACTCTTGTCGCGTCTCCTGACTCGGCGCCCGTGCTCCCGTTAAACCTCCTGCGGTTCCTGCCATCGGCGGGCCGCCCCGCTCGCTCCCCGTCTTAATCCTTTCGCCCGGCTTCTCATCGCCCACTCGCGCGACCCGGGGCCGGCCGGGGCGGGCGCGGCGGCCTGCCTCCCCCCCACCCACCGTTACATCCCTCGCCGCGCCTTCTCTCCGACCTCGGGCCGGCCGCCCGGTCGGCCGTGCTCCCGTTCAATCTCTCTGCCCCGGCCTTCCTGCACTCCGGGCCCCGGGCCGCGCGCACCTATCGACTAGAGAGCCATCTCGCCACAGATTGACTAGAGAGCCACCTATCGACTAGAGAGCCACCTATCGACTACAGAGCCACCCATCGACTAGAGAGCCACCTATCGACTAGAGAGCCACCTATCGACTAGAGAGCCACAGATTGACTAGAGAGCCACAGATTGACTAGAGAGCCACCTATCGACTAGAGAGCCATCGACTAGAGAGCCACAGATTGACTAGAGAGCCACCTATCGACTAGAGAGCCACCTATCGACTAGAGAGCCACAGATTGACTAGAGAGCCACCTATCGACTAGAGAGCCACAGATTGACTAGAGAGCCACCTATTGACTAGAGAGCCACCTATCGACTAGAGAGCCACAGATTGACTAGAGAGCCACCTATCGACTAGAGAGCCACAGATTGACTAGAGAGCCACCTATCGACTAGAGAGCCACAGATTGACTAGAGAGCCACCTATCGACTAGAGAGCCACAGATTGACTAGAGAGCCACCTATCGACTAGAGAGCCACAGATTGACTAGAGAGCCACCTATTGACTAGAGAGCCACCTATTGAAGCACCTGAGACGGTAGCACCCAGCGACTACACCGAGAGCCTGGAGCTGCGGAGCCAAGAAAGCCTTCAAGTAGCAGCGGGGCCCAAACAAGCATCCATTGTGTCATTTGCTGCCATTTCCCGTATGAAAGACGTTGAAAAAGAAGCGCGAGCATGGGCGTAGAATGCACGCACATTAACGGAGCCCCCCCATCAGAACCGCGAATTAACGGAGCACCCCCCCCCCCCATCAGAACCGCGAATTAACGGAGCAGCCCCCCCCCCAATCAAACCGCAATATTTAACGGAGCACAACACCCTAACCCAGACAAAAAATAGCTGCCACAAAACAAGATTATCATACACGTGCGAGGCAGTAAGATGACTTTACAATAATCGGATTCTTACGTCGCCTTTCTACAGATTTCACTTTCACAGCCATGCTCCACACAACCACCCTCTAATAACTTCAGCTTTTTAAGTATCGAGTAATCCGGGACTAAATTTTATAACGCAGTGGACACTTATTATCTGTTACTCCCCATTGAACCACGAAATTAACGGAGCACCCCCCCCACCATCAGAACCGCGAATTAACGGAGCACCCCCCCTCTATCAGGGGGGGTCCTTTGTCTTCCACAATTTTGAATGGCTGGAAGTCAGTTGCAATCATTTTAGCAAGCTCTTCATCTATCTTCCCCTGTCTCATTGGGGTTATGACAGGTGCTACATAATTGTGGAGATATGTCTGTTTTGTTTTAGGTATTGTGCCAGTGGTTCTATGAGAGCTTGGTGCCTGGCCAGGCAATAATGTAGGCCTAGTGGTAGTTTCAGAGGTAGATGACTGACTTGATGTGGTAGTGGTTTCAGCAGAAGCACTGGCGCCGTCGTTACCTTGGTCATCGTCATGTTAGTGGTTTCAGCAGAAGCACTGGCGCCGTCGTTACCTTGGTCATCGTCATTATTGTTGGAACCTTGTTGTCTCAACTCGGCCACTTGCACCGTCGGATGCTGTGTTTTTAAGTGGCGGTGGAGATTATTTGTTTTGACTCTGCTTTAAATGATATCTATTTTTGGTCTTTTGTACTCAACTTTGAGCAACAGACATCTATAGTGCAGATTGTTTTTGCTGTCTCTCGAGACGCTTGCATCTGCAAATGCGGTCTCTTGCGTATTTTCGCTGACTTATGTTGAACTAATAATTAGTATTATAGTTACTGACGAGCGACAATAAATCACATACCGTGCATGTTTTTGCAATACCTTGATTACCATAACTTATTAAATACATTCTTAGTTTGTGAACCTGAACTCTAGAGTAGGTGGTCAGGGATCATTTACACGGACTATTATTACTGTTAAATAAACATTTAACTAATGAACCCTCTGGTGTCCTCTTCATTTGTCATTATCAGGATACTCTTCAAACTGCAGCAGCATATAATATTGTTGTTAATTAACAAATAATGACTTGTCGCGAAGCTAGTCCAGTGCCATGTGGGGGCGTGCTCCGGAGAGTGATACGTACCACCAGTAGACGAAGGCTTTGCTGTTTCGATCCCTACATGCTCCACTCCTGGTTCCGTCTTACGCGTAAGTCTGTGGTACGAGTAGACGACGCTCGGATGTCAGTAAAAAGAACGGCTCTCACCAAGACGTACGACTCGGTTCCCTTCGTTCGTTCCAAAGAGCCGTTCAAAAGAATCAGATCGTTCGCGAATCACTATGGTCTACCTCTGGGTTGTAGTTACACTGTCAATATATCGAAGTAATAAAACATAAACACTAATAATCTGCAGTTGTTCTGTCCAAAGCTGTTGAGAATAAACCTGTATGGAGAAAAGTGCTGTCTTCACGTCTGATACGATTGCTACATACACAGTTTAACTCTCTAAGACTACTTCAATATTTTCCATTCCACTTTAAGTATAGGCTACCAGGTCAGTTGTGTGATTTCCTTTATTATTATTATTATTGTAGCATATCAGCATTTTGGTAACGAAGCAACCCGGGGTGTGGGTTGTTTTTGGCGGGAGTTGACCGGAAGGGGCGGTGTGTGGTTTTGGCCGTGGATGTAAAGGAACAGGTGATTAAAACTTGGTCTGAATACTCGCTAAATATAGAGACGAAGTCGCGAAGTTGGCGTGACTGCATCCGCGCGCGTCCAATCTACATCCGCTTCTTCTTCTTCTTCTTGTTTTACGGCGGTTGGTACATCCGTTTACACATGCTCAGATGTAAAAGAACGAAAAGAAACCTGATTAACGTATACATGCGCCGAAGAAAACGGATTATTGGTCAAAAACCAAGATGTGTTTATCGGATTTCTCATAAACCGATAAAGGCCTTTATCCGATAAAGGTTATCGGACTATGCTGTATACATGACCACTTGAATAATCTGGTAACTCCAGAAATCCGATAATGATCGGTTTATTACGTGCATGTAAACGTACTGAGTGAAATTGAATAGTTTGTTTCATTGTCAGAGGGGCTTTGTAAAGTTCTTAAAATGCAATATGTTACACTAATAAACATAACATGTTTCTGAATTCACATGTCAAAAGTGACAAAACCCTTGTTCCCTGGTCTTTGATAAATCTATTTGAAGGTTTATAGTATTGACTTATGTTAATTCATAATGTAAAATGATTGTCTACTTTAAACAAGGAACTCTATCAGATTGTATCATATCCCATCAAATCGTATCGAATCCTACTGAATCGAATCGAACCGAATCGTTCCATTTTAAAAATGTATCGTCCCTGAATCGTATCGTACCCCATGTATCTAGATACGTATCAGATCGTCTTTTTTGGAGAGATGCACACCCCTAACAGGAACATAATGCACACAAGATAAGCAGGTGGTGATGTCAAGCCTAGCTTCCCCTTATTCGTATGTGTTTGCATAGCGAAGACACCACCTAACCCTACCTGACTCTCCTAGCTAAGTGTGGGAGGTGTCCCTGAGCAAGACACCACCTAACCCTACCTGCTGCTCCTAGCTAAGTGTGGTAGTGTCCCTCAGCAAGACACCACCTAACCCTACCTGCTCCTCCTAGCTAAGTGTGGTAGTGTCCCTGAGCAAGACACCACCTAACCCTACCTGCTGCTCCTAGCTAAGTGTGGTAGTGTCCCTCAGCAAGACACCACCTAACCCTACCTGCTCCTCCTAGCTAAGTGTGGAGGTGTCCCTGAGCAAGACTCCACCTAACCCTACCTGCTCCTCCTAGCTAAGTGTGGAGGTGTCCCTGAGCAAGACACCACCTAACCCTACCTGCTCCTCCTAGCTAAGTGTGGAGGTGTCCCTGAGCAAGACACCACCTAACCCTACCTGCTCCTCCTAGCTAAGTGTGGAGGTGTGCCTGAGCAAGACTCCACCTAACCCTACCTGCTCCTCCTAGCTAAGTGTGGAGGTGTCCCTGAGCAAGACTCCACCTAACCCTACCTGCTCCTCCTAGCTAAGTGTGGAGGTGTGCCTGAGCAAGACACCACCTAACCCTACCTGCTCCTCCTAGCTAAGTGTGGAGGTGTCCCTGAGCAAGACTCCACCTAACCCTACCTGCTCCTCCTAGCTAAGTGTGGAGGTGTCCCTGAGCAAGACTCCACCTAACCCTACCTGCTCCTCCTAGCTAAGTGTGGAGGTGTCCCTGAGCAAGACACCACCTAACCCTACCTGCTCCTCCTAGCTAAGTGTGGAGGTGTCCCTGAGCAAGACTCCACCTAACCCTACCTGCTCCTCCTAGCTAAGTGTGGAGGTGTCCCTGAGCAAGACACCACCTAACCCTACCTGCTCCCCCTAGCTAAGTGTGGAGGTGTCCCTGAGCAAGACACCACCTAACCCTACCTGCTCCCCCTAGCTAAGTGTGGAGGTGTCCCTGAGCAAGACACCACCTAACCCTATCTGCTCCCCCAAGCTAAGTGTGGAGGTGTCCCCGGAGCCTGGGCATTGAACTAGCAGCCTTCCGGTTGCCAGGCAAGACAGCCTAGTTACCTGTAGTGATCGAAGGGGTGAGCCACTGGGGTTGGGCATCTGGTCAAACAGCTCGTTCTCACCGAAGGAAAAGACTGGGACCAGATGAGCACTGCGCACACACACACACCTTATCAGAAACCGATAATAGGCCTTTTACATTCATATATATATCAGATACTCTAATAGGCTCCACCCACCCGTGTTTGAGGGCCATCTTGATGAAACCCTTCTTCTTGAGAAGCTGAAAAAAAATAGAAACAACTAAATCATCCATTCATCATCAATCACCTTCTGCATACTTACACAATGTGTGTGTACTTATACATCAAGCTTATAAACTGACTTGGAACCACTGGTAGTGTAGCCAGTTAATTGGTAAGTTACCTGTAAGGAGAGTTCATTGGTTAGTTAAGAGACCTGTAAGGTGAGAGTTAGTTGGTGAGTTCAGAGACCTGTAAGGTGAGAGTTAGTTGGTTAGTTCAGAGACCTGTAAGGTGAGAGGTGATTGGCTTGTTAAGAGACCTGTAAGGTGAGTTAGTTGGTTAGTTCAGAGACCTGTAAGGTGAGAGTTAGTTGGTTAGTTCAGAGACCTGTAAGGTGAGAGTTAGTTGGTTAGTTCAGAGACCTGTAAGGTGAGAGGTGATTGGCTTGTTAAGAGACCTGTAAGGTGAGAGGTGATTGGCTTGTTCAGAGACCTGTAAGGTGAGAGGTGATTGGCTTGTTAAGAGACCTGTAAGGTGAGAGGTGATTGGCTTGTTCAGAGACCTGTAAGGTGAGAGGTGATTGGCTTGTTAAGAGACCTGTAAGGTGAGAGGTGATTGGCTTGTTAAGAGACCTGTAAGGTGAGAGGTGATTGGCTTGTTAAGACACCTGTAAGAAGAATAGAATAGAATAGAACTTTATTAATCCCGAAGGAAATTCTTGTGCCAGGTTGCATAGCGATACAGTACAAAAACCACAGATTGATAAATAACTAACGTATGTGCAATAACAGTTAAATATACAAATATGTGGGCAAGATAAGATATTCAGACAGCGAAAACAATTGGCATAAAGACCATACTCCCTCATTGATTATTCAATAATCACACAATCAATCAATCGTTATACCTTATATAGTGTAACTCAGGAGTCGGTTACTCTGACCACATAGTGGTTCTAATCAGAGACTGAGTCCTTTGTTACTGGGTACGACTTGATGAACTTCTCCTTTCTTGTTCTAATGGCCCAATTACAAGAAAAGAGTAAAGATCACGCCGTATCCGCCCCATAAAAAACCCTTAGGAGAAAAAAGGTGAGAGGTGATTGGCTTGTTAAGAGACCTGTAAGGTGAGAGGTGATTGGCTTGTTAAGAGACCTGTAAGGTGAGAGGTGATTGGCTTGTTAAGAGACCTGTAAGGTGAGAGGTGATTGGCTTGTTAAGAGACCTGTAAGGTGAGAGGTGATTGGCTTGTTAAGAGACCTGTAAGGTGAGAGGTGATTGGCTTGTTAAGAGACCTGTAAGGTGAGAGGTGATTGGCTTGTTAAGAGACCTGTAAGGTAAGGGCACCGGGTCGAGCATCCAGGGCTTCAGGAGGTCCCCCGACTGCCAGGACTGCAACATGACCTCCCTCAGGTCGAGAGAGCAGGTAGGACAGACTTGCCTTACAGCTAGACACTAGACCTAGAGAGACAGACAGGTAGACACTATACCTACACCTAGAGAGACAGACAAGTAGACACTAGACAGGTAGACACGAGCCCTAGAGACAGACAGGTAAACATTAGAAGTCGAGGTAAGACAGGCAGACTGACCTCCAGTCATGATGTAATCTCTGAAGAGGGGGATTCTGAACCAGAAGGGCAGCATGAGCAGGTGAGGCTTCAGGCCCGGAAACAGACGAGAGAAGCCGGTCGCCTCAGTGCAGAAGTTACCAAACGCCCCGACTACCAGCACACCTGTATATATATATATATAATATATATATATACATACACATACATACATACATACATACATACACACACACATACAAAATACACACACACAGTAGTAGTGTAGGTCTGACTAGTGTTTGGAGGTAGGTAGGGGTGGTTCCGTTGACAGCCATGAAAGTCAGTACCAGTGTCTTGAATCGAATGCGAGCGATTACCGGGAGCCAGTGGAGGTTGCGGAAGAGGGGGTTACATGGGAGAATTTAGGTAGGTTGAACACGAGGTGTGCTGCTGTGTTCACCTAATTAAGCAAAAATTAACAGTGGGCCAGCCCAGATTTCCTATGCAGTGGAATGCCAACCAGCATAGATTAGATAAACAATAGGGGTGCCCACAGAGTGGAGTCTAAACATGAAATGGATCAGTTAAAGGAACCTTTTCAGGTGTTTGCAGATGAACAACAAACCTAAAACAATACTCACTGTGTTGTATCACCATGAAGGATAACCACAAACATGCTTTACGCCACTTCTTCACCTGGTGACTGTTAACCTCTGAATTCAATTCTAATACAAATTTGCATGATTATGAATAGCTCTCCACTTATTCTATTGGGAAGGGATCTAATGTGGAAACAACTTGATCCATTGACATTCGGAAGTTATGGGTTTACCTTGCAAACGCCAACAGCCAACTCACACCCCCCCCCCCCCCCCCACCCCCCTCATGGAAATCCAGTTGAGGTTTACTCTGACACTAACACATCAGATGGAATAGTACCCTGAGATAAACGGATAACATGACAATGATATTAACGTGGACATTTCTCAACCCCCAACCACCCACCCTCACACACACAAGCTAAGTTCCCTGTTGTGTCTCCATCACGGCCCCATGTGATTGAACGATATGGCAGATGACTCTGTCCCTGTTCCTCCACAACTGCAACCTATACCACTTATCCTATGGGCTGAACATAAGCATCAGTGGGGATTTATTGATTGTACCTCATATTCGGCATCCTACAACAAGCCAGTATGGAAGGCTGGTTAGCCTATGACGGGTAAGATCCCACCTTGAAACCCCGGGACAACCTAAGGCAGGCACAGTCACGATTACTTGGCCAAGTCACTGTGAGCGCTGACTCACTGGATCATAGAGTGACAAGAGGACGAAAGAACAGGAGAAGCCGATTTGGGATCAGGAGATGGAGAAGGGACAGGGGTCAGACATGTCAGCTCGGGCAGCAGAAGTGTTGGCCTTAACTAGGCCATATAGTTTTTTTCTTGTGAATCCCTCATGGTGTATACTGATTGGCAATAGGCTTTTAGTGTAAAATGGACTTTGGCAATAGTTACAAAGCAACTGGTGGTAAACCCATGTATCACATCAAATTTTGGTTTAAATTTTACTGGCTTCAAGTTCCCTTCCAACTAGATTGGCTAGAGATAATAAGGTTAAAGATCATAGCACCACTGGAGACATACATGTAGTGAATAAGGACTTAGCTGTTATGGCAGCTGGATGGGCTGAACAAGAGGGCTCTACATCACCATAGTGCACAGAGTGGGTAGGCATGTTTATGGTTGTGCTCTGATGCTCTACTTTGGTAGCCTGGAAATCCAGATCCACATCTAGAAAGCTGTAGGGTCTGGTAATGAGTAATGAAAATGACCCAACTGGAGGGGCGGCACCAAGCATGCATTTGAAAATATCACTGCACGCAATTGGATAACACTACAACCAATCAGAAGAATACACGGGGTGACGTATCCAGAGCGACGGAAACGAGTTTGTTTTGGAGAATAGTTTGACAGAGAGACGTAAATGTAGCCTAATGGAAATGGAGCCACTAAACGACTTTTGCCGTTTTTGCAAGCAGAATATGAGAATAGTTTCAAACAACTGGTGTTCATCCGTAGCCATCTTGCAATGTTTACTGACTGATTCCGTCGCAGCGCTGTCGTCATCTGTTTAGCCCGCCTCTGGCTCGCCTATATCAGATACACCGATGTGATTGGTTTACGTTGGATCAACAGGAATTGGTAATGAGCATATTACTGATCACCAGAGTGACTCACTGAGCAAATTCAAATTGTGCTCTCGCGAGAACTCTGGATTTCCAGGGTACTACTTTGGTAGCTTGATTCGCAAATTATTCAACCCCTGAATCCCAACCCCATAAAAACAAAAGTGTGTGTGGATCGGCAGCGATTCCTGATGTACACCTAATCCTGACTGGTGGATTGACAAACAACAACAATAAAGCGGTCTGTTGGCTAAACTCCGCCACAGAGCAATTTGGCGATAAATTATTGCAATTTTTATAGTTATTGAAGTGATTGCACTGATTTGACTTACTAATGCTGTAGTGATAAGGTGGACTCCATATTAGACAGACAAAGTATACAAGATTTGATATTTTCTCCTTTTGATTGAATTGATTGTCACTGATCATATAGCTTTGGCTTAGATGCCATAATACTAACATTCCTTACAATATGATTTGTCATATTTCTAAACACAAACATCTTTTAAAGGAGAGATGACTAGTATGGGATGGAGCCAACACACATAAACGCTGATGAGAAGCTGATAGTTGATATTAGATATTGGCTTAAAAAGGCCTTACTATCTCAGGTTCAGACAGTTTGGTATGAAATGGGTCATCTGCCTATAGCATTGACAACTGTCACTCTTATTATTATTTGTATTATTGTCCGACATTTTCATGGTATGTTTAATGTCGGCCAAACGGGGCTCGTAACAGACATAATGGCGAGATTTTGTATTCTTGGTGTACAACAAACTAATACATTTATGTAACTCTTACATTGTCAAGGAAACCAGGGGCATCCCATGATGCTCTACCTCTTCAATCAGTCAGGTAGCGGTGAAGCGGCAAAAACGGAAAGGACCCAAGTGCTGGCAGCAAAGTTAACTTAAAAGATTCTTTAATAAAAGTAAACTAAATAGTACCGAATACGAAATGAGGCACGGCAAAACTCCAATCTTCAAATCTTCACTTGCTGGTGACATGAACACGGACAGACTGAACACCCCATTTAGAGACAACAACCCAGGGAAAAAAACCCACAAGACCGGCGCAGGTATAAAGTGGGAGACTAATGAGGGAAGTGAAAACAGCTGAGACAAAATGGCCGACAGACAAAACAGGGAGTAAACTAACCAAAAGCAGACTATACAATACAAACAGGAAACAATGAACAGATCGAAAGCGGAACATGCAAACTAAACAATACACTTACACAAATACAAACCAAACACACAGGGAACACACACCAGGAAGGAGGCAGAGACTATGACATCAGCTGCATTTTAAGCATTACAAGAATATTTTACCAGATAAAGCGTATGCTTGTCATGCGGATCAATTCACTAAATGGGTAGAAGCGACTAGAACATGACTAGTTTCCACGTGCAAAAAGAGAATGCACGAACAGTGGTGAAAATACTAACTAAAGAAATTATTCTGTGAGACGGAAGACTAGTATACATAAAAGTAACACAACTACTATAGCGTATAGCTGGATTACCATAGTCCAGCATGGTGGAAAGCATGAATAGGACCAAAAGAGATTATGGACAGACTTTGCTACATGCCTTCCCATCTTAAATCAGAATAACTCCAAATGTTACAAGCAAAGTATCTCAATTCCATCCATCCATCCATCCATTATCGTCCGCTTATCCGGGGTCGGGTCGCGGTGGCAGCCGGCTAAGCAGGGCCCCCCAGGCTTCCTTCTCCCCAGCCACACTCTCTAGTTCCTCCTGGGGGATCCCGAGGCGTTCCCAGGCCGGACGAGATATATAATCTCTCCAGCGAGTTCTGGGTCTGCCCCGGGGTCTCCTCCCAGTTGGATGTGCCCGGAAAACCTCCAAAGGGAGGCGCCCGGGGGGCATCCTAATCAGATGCCCGAACCACCTCAGCTGACTCCTTTCGATGCGGAGGAGCAGCGGCTCTACTCCGAGCTCCCTCCGGATGTCTGAGCTCCTCACCCTATCTCTAAGGCTGAGCCCAGCCACCCTGCGGAGGAAACTCATTTCGGCCGCTTGTATCCGCGATCTCATTCTTTCGGTCACTACCCAAAGCTCGTGACCATAGGTGAGGGTTGGAACGTAGATGGACCAGTAAATCGAAAGCTTCGCCTTCCGGCTCAGCTCCCTCTTCACCACAACGGACCGGTACAGCGCCCGCATCACTGCAGACGCTGCACCAATCCGTCGGTCCATCTCCCGCTCCATTTTGCCCTCACTCGTGAACAAGACCCCGAGATACTTGAACTCCTTCGCTTGAGGCAGCAACTCACTCCCAACCCGGAGGGAACACTCCACCGTTTTCCGGCAGAGAACCATGGCCTCAGGCTTGGAGGTGCTGACTCTCATCCCGACTGCTTCACACTCGGCTGCAAACCGCCCCAGTGCATGCTGGAGGTCACGGTCTGATGTAGCGAACAGAACCACATCATCTGCAAAGAGCAGAGATGCAATTCTGAGGTCCCCAAACCGGACACTCTCCTCACCTCGGCTGCGCCTTGAGATTCTGTCCATGAAGATCACGAACAGAACCGGTGACAAGGGGCAACCTTGGCGGAGTCCAACACCCACTGAGAACATGCTTGACTTTGTGCCGAGAATACGGACGCAGCTCGCACTTTGTTCGTACAGGGACCGAATGGCACGTATCAACGGCCCCGGTACCCCATACTCCCGTAGTACCCCCCACATGATTCCCCGGGGGACACGGTCATAGGCCTTCTCCAAGTCCACAAAGCACATGTAGACTGGATGTGCAAACTCCCATGCGCCCCCCAACAACCCTGCGAGGGTAAAGAGCTGGTCCACTGTTCCACGGCCAGGACGGAAACCGCATTGTTCCTCCTGGAGCTGAGGTTCGACAATCGGCCGGAGCCTCCTTTCCAGCACCCTGGAATAAACTTTCCCAGGGAGGCTGAGCAGTGTGATACCCCGATAGTTGGAGCACACCCTCCGGTCCCCTTTCTTGAAAATGGGGACCACCACCCCGGTCTGCCACTCCACAGGTGCTGTCCCCGACCTCCACGCTACATTGACTAGGCGTGTCAGCCACGACAGCCCGACAATGTCCAGAGACTTCAGCATCTCAGGGCGAATCTCATCCACACCTGGCGCCTTGCCACTGAAGAGCTTTTTGACTACTTCAGCGACCTCTACCAAGGATATGGGTGAGACTTCCCCCGAGTCTTCAGACTCTGCCTCTTCCCCCGAGGACGTACTGGTCGGGTTCAGGAGCTCCTCAAAGTATTCTTTCCACCGCCCGACAATATCCTCAGTCTGGGTCAGCAGTTCTCCTCCCCGACTGAGCACAGCCTGAGCCAAGCCCTGCTTTCCCTTCCTGAGTCGCCGGACAGTTTGCCAGAACCTCCTTGAGGCCAACCGAAAGTCCTGCTCCATGGCCTCCCCGAACTCCTCCCACACCCGGGTTTTTGCTTCAGCAACCGCTGAAGCTGCGGTCCTTTTGGCCTCCCGGTACCTGTCTGCTGTTTCAGGAGACCCCTGGGCCAACCAGGCCCGAAAGGCCTCCTTCTTCAGCCTGACGGCTTCCTTCACCGCTGGTGTCCACCAACGGGTTCTTGGGTTGCCGCCACGACAGGCACCGACAGCCTTTTGACCACAGCTACGAGCTGCAGCCTCTACAATGGAGGCTCTGAACATGGCCCACTCAGGTTCCATGTCCCCAACCTCCCCCGGGATGCACGAGAAGTTCTTCCGGAGGTGGGAGTTAAAGACCCTACGGACAGGGGCTTCCACCAGACGTTCCCAGTTCACCCTCACTATGCGTTTGGGTTTACCAGGTCTGTCTGGCAACCTCCCGCGCCATCTGATCCAACTCACCACCAGGTGGTGATCAGTTGACAGCTCTGCTCCTCTCTTCACCCGAGTGTCCAAAACATGCGGCCGCAGATCTGCTGATACGATTACAAAGTCGATCAGCGACCTTTGGCCTAAGGTGGTCCGGTACCAGGTACACTTGTGAGCCACCCTATGCTCGAACATGGTGTTTGTTATGGCCAGTCCATGACTAGCACAGAAGTCCAATAACAAAACACCACTCTGGTTCAGATCGGGCAGGCCGTTCATCCCAATCACTCCCCTCCAGGTTTCTCCATCATTGCCCACGTGTGCGTTGAAGTCCCCCAGTAGAACTATGGAGTCCCCGGATGGAACCCTTTCCAGGATGTCACCCAAGGACTCCAAGAAGGCCGGATACTCTGAGCTGCTGTTTGGTGCGTAAGCACACACAACAGTCAGAGCCTTCCCCCCAGCGACTTGGCCAAGAACTCACCATAAAGGTATATCATTGTTTTATTACTGTCATTTTATTATTATTTTATGTTGTTTTAATGTCATCATTTAAGCAACCTTAACCCCCCAGACCCCATTCTGCAACACCTTATTGGCTCAACAAATGAGTGGTTGAGAAAAAGGCTACCAGGTTTGAAAAGAGGTTACCAGTTTAAGTTGAGACATTGCAGTTGGAGTGATATGTCAATGACAATTTCATTTTGTTTACAGTATCAGAAAATGTTTAAGGGGGCAAGGTGACTTATGGCCAGCATTTTTCCCAATAAAAATAATGTTGGAATGGAAACAATGCATTTCTTTTTTAATTTCGGCATCAGTCTATGTTGGCAACAAGTAGTGAACAAAAACATTCAATATCGCAAGTCATATCGTTATCTTAATATAAAATAATGTTATCGCATATCGCATGTTTTCCTAATATCGTGCAGCCCTAGTTTGTACACTTCCGTCATTAGATGTAACGGTTTTTGATGGCAGATTATGATGGAGGTAAGTGAAATTATATTAAATGTAGATGGATTGCATTTATATCTCGCTTTTATCCAAAGCGCTTTACAGTATTGCCTCACATTTACCCATTCATACACCGACGGCGGTGCAAACCATGCAAGGTAACAACCAACACGTCAGGAGCAGGTAGGGTTAGGTGGCGTCTTGCTCAGGGACACCTCAACACTTAGCTAGGAGGGGGAGGAGCCCGGGGATCAAACCAGCAACCTTCCTGTTGCCAGACAACCGCTCTTACCTCCTGAGCTACTGCCGCCCCCCCCAAATATAGCCTAATAATAATAATAATAATAATAATAGATTACAGCTGGCTCAGATTTAAAGACTTGTGGTGAGGGTGGAGCTGAGGCCCTACGTAGTCCCATGTGGACTATGAGAATATTTAAGTTATCATTTTCCCAACAACTATTCATTAGGTCTCCTCCCCATCTCTGGGGCGGGGGGGAGGAGGAGGTCTCCTCCTGACCTCTGGGGCGGGGGGAAGAAGGAGGAGGAGGTCTCCTCCCCACCTCCGGGGCGGGGGGAGGATGAGGAGGAGGAGGTCTCCTCCCCACCTCCAGGGTGGGGGGAGGAGGAGTAGGAGGTCTCCTCCCCACCTCCAGGGTGGGGGGAGGAGGAGATCTCCTCCCCACCTCTGGGGCGAGGGGAGGAGGAGGTCTCCTCCCAACCCCGGGGCGGGGGGAGGAGGAGGAGGAGGAGGTTTATTAGCTGTCATATGTGATACAGTAACCCAAACAGGGAGCAGAGCAGTGTGTGTTTGCAGCAGAGGCTCAATATCACTGCTATGAAGTCTGCGTTCCATGCGTAAATACGCACACACGAGCCTATGCCTAGCAGATTGGCTAGATCTTTTTTGTGTGATGGTGAAAGGTGACGTGTTCTTAATGACTTGCCTGGTTAAATAAAGGTAAAAAACCACAACATACAAAACTGCCCCTCCAGAAATGTCAGGCCAAAATCGGCAGTGGCCGAGTTGAGACAACAAGGTTCCAACAACAATAACGACGACCAAGGTAACAACGGCGCCAGTGCTTCTGCTGAAACCACTACCACATCAAGTCAGTCATCTACCTCTGAAACTACCACTAGGCCTACATTATTGCCTGACCAGGCACCAAGCTCTCATAGAACCACTGGCACAATACCTAAAACAAAACAGACATATCTCCACAATTATGTAGCACCTGTCATAACCCCAATGAGACAGGGGAAGATAGATGAAGAGCTTGCTAAAATGATTGCAACTGACTTCCAGCCATTCAATATTGTGGAAGACAAAGGATTCAAGCGATACAGCAATGCTCTCAACTCTTCCTACACTCTTCCATCAAGGAGGACAGTATTCCAGACAGTTGCAAACATTTATCAGAAAGAAGCAGCATCACTGAAGGAAAGGGTGTCTAACTGTCAGCAGTTTGCTTAACCATAGACTGTTGGACATCAATGACTACAACCTCATTTATGGCAGTAACATGCCACTTCATTGAAGATTTCAAGATGTCCTCCTGCCTATTGGACTGTTTTGAATTTAGTGACCGGCACACAGCAGAAAATCTGGCCAAAAAGCTTCTCAATGTTGCAAAAGATTGGGAAGTGGAAGATAAAGTGGTTTGCTGCGTAACTGACAATGCTGCTAACATTACAAAGGCTATAAAATAACAAAATGGACCCACCTTCCATGCCTGGCGCATACCATCAATTTGATTGCCAGAGATTGCCAGAGAAGGCCTAAAACCCATTCTGGATAAAGTGAAAGAGGCAGTGGAATACTTTCACAGGAGCACACTGGGTGCAGAAAAACTGAAGGCCACTCAGATCCAAATGGGGATGGCAGAGCTACGACCCAAACAGGACTGCATCCCAAGATGGAACTCTACATATGACATGTTGAAGAGTTTTCTGAAATCCAACGATGCCATTATCTCCACCCTAGCCATCACAAATGCATCAGTCAGCCCTTTGTCCCAAGAAGAATGGAGCATACTGCAGGAGGTGTGCACTATCCTGGAGCCCTTTCAAGAAGTCACTGTGGAGATCAGTGCAGAAAGGTATGTTGTTAGTTAGAGTTGGTCAGCTATAGCTTTCTATAGCATGCGTGCAAAAATACCAGATAACAAATTATGAATGTTTGAGACCATTTTATTTGTATTATATAAAATGATATAGATACCAGTGTATATAGTATAGTGTGTCATTCTTGGTAATACTTTATAATAATTGTCTCAATATTCCCTTTTCTCACTAGCTACGTGACTGCCTCAAAGGTAATATTGCTGGCAAAGGGACTGCAGAGAGTCACAGCCAACTACCAGAGAAGTGTAACAACACAACAAGCATCAGGTTTGGTGAACTCGCTATGTGCAAACATGGCAGGTAGATTCCACAGAATGGAATATAACCACACCCTTGGAGATGCTGCTGCGCTTGACCCAAGATTCAAAAAGGTGGCATTTGGGGATGCCAGAGCTGCAGATGAGGCTTTCCAGAGAATAGCAACTGCAGCAGGAAGAGTCACTCTCAGCAACAGTGAACCCAGCCAGCAACCAGGTGTCGTGGCAATTCTCCGATAAAATAATTGCGTCCGAGGCGAATGAGTCTAAACAGGCAAAATACTTGTAGGAATTAAGAGTATTTAATGAATGCATTCACCAGACTCCTCTCTAGCAGAGTGCCAAACAGATATTTTCATGTCCCTTTTAAACACACTTTACACCCCAGAGGGCTCTGGGGACAGCAATAAACCTCCTCCCCTTGCCCTCCGAATACCCAATTCACATGGGGTGGGGTTCCCTGCCCAAGGAATCTCTGTCCCCTGTATAAACATTCACGGTTCACTTAACCTCCTCCCCAGCTGCTTATCTGCATGACCAGTCCGGGAAGGAGTCACCTTCATTTATGACTGGTGGAGGAAGGGGTCGCCCTCCTGCCATATAGTTTACCAGGATTGCCTGTCGTAAAGACAATCTACTTCAAGAACCTAATAGCAACCGGAAGAAAGGCCTGAAATGCAATTTCCCATTACACAGGTCAACAGGAAGGAGCAAGCAGTGCTGCACAAGGATCAGTTGTTTGGAGCCATTTCTATGACCGGGTCGCTGGTGCAGTGTCAACAAGGAATCCCACAGCAGATGCCATCATGGAGGTACGGTCTTACCTAGAGGAGCCCCTTCTTCCAAAATCCTCAGATCCTCTCAAGTGGTGGGAAAGTCGGGCCACCATGAACCCCAGGCTCACCAAGCTCATGGCGGAAAGGCTTTGCATTGTGGCAACGTCAGTTCCGTCAGAGAGAATATTCTCCAAGACTGGACAAATCATCTCAGAGAGGAGAAATCGCATTAAGCCCTCAAATGTGAGGGAACTTGCTTTCCTGAAAATTTGCCATAGATGATGGCATAACGCATGCTGCTTGAGTAGTAGTTTGGCTGGCTGAGAGATGTAGCAAGTTATACATTTTAAAAGTAGATAGTTTTTCTCTGCCTCACATTTCAGGGCTGTTGTTGGACTCTTTTCTTATTGTGTTATGTTATTGTTTACATAAGTAAGTAAGCCTTGTTTGAGCCGATGTGGCTCATCTCCTGTTCATCTCCTGTTTTTGTGGGCTCAGGGATTTTTCTCTATTTTATTCCTGCCATATAATTTACCAAGATTGCCTGTTGCAGAAACAATCTACATCAAGAAACTAATACCAACAGGAAGAGAGGCCTGAAATGCAATTTCCCATTACAGGTATGCGGGAGGCAGTCCAAAAGCTAGCCTGAGCGACTAGAGACAACAGGAGCCAATCAGGACAGAGTTTTATCTTGAACCAGGAATAGGAGAGAGAACCTATGTTGCGGTTACCTTAATGGGGTTTGGAATGTGTAGGATGAACATGTGACGATGACCATGTGACGGATGACCATGTGACGATGACCATGTGACGATGTGAATATAAGTCAGAGTCAAAGAGGAGTGAATTCAGTCTTCTCTGCAGATTTGACTCAGGCTTGGTGTCACTATTGGCTGTGGCAAATAAAGTCTTTAACTTTCAAACTTTGGTCTTCCTGATCCACCTCTTACGAATGTCAGAGTATTGGTAAAATCCACGACACCATCAAGTTGTAAAAAGGCTTTAACCTACCCTGAATGAAAATACTCAAGACCAATAGCATTTTAAGGGAAAAGCTTGTCTATTGGCAGGTTGTTTTTCCATCTATGAAACACGATATTTGTCATACAAATATCAACCACCTACACGAGGAACAGGAGGCACAGATGTAACAGTATGAAAATTTCATATCACGATTATCGTGCCCAAAATTTTCATGTTATCAGTATTATCACGGTATTGTTCAAATGTGCCGAAATAGCTTATTTCTGAAAAATGTTCAATGGCAACATAATGGCATTTTGACTAAATAACAACACCGCCAATACTTTAGTTGTTTTTGGTATTTTTCTAGGCTAACGAAACTGTTGCACGCATGTTGTGGTACACTCTATGACAGCAATAGTGTTCTAACAATGAACTTTTACTGATCGCACGTGTAGTTCACCGTAACACACATGCATACAGAACTTCTTCCCCGCATCTTTCCCCACATCATGCATCGGGCTAAAAGTTAACTTAACTTGCATTGGTTGTGTAGTAGAGCTGTGAATCTTTACTAGCCTCACGATTCGATTACGATTCAGCTGTCCACGATTCGATTCGATTCTTCGATGCATCTCGATTAGAGCCTGACCGATACTGGATTTTTGGGGCCGATACTGATATAATTACATCCTCAATTTCCTGATTTATATTACTGCACATGGCTACCTTTTCATCAATTAATACAGATACAGTACAGAATGAAGTCAGATACATTTTATTTCAAGTTCCTTCAGAATGTCAACATAAATGTCTTCTCAAAAACAAAACAGCCTACTTCTTTTAACATAGTAGCTCTAAGACAGGGCACTTCCTGGATGAACTATGACTCTCAGAGTCTGAACACAGCAGACAACAGGACTGCATACTAAAATAGAAATGTAATGTAGTAATATCTGCAGTAAACATTAAATTGTAAACAAAAATAAATATAGGCCTAGCCTCCTCATCTCTTCTCCTCTCAAACATGACTCTTGGAGTCTGAACGGTCTGAACACAGCAGACAACAGGACTGCATACAAAAAAAATAGAAATACAATGCAAAATGCTAATACAGTGTTGTGAAAAAGTATTTGCCCCCCAACACATTCTTCACCTTTTGTTGTCTCAGATCCTGAATTTGAAATGGATTAAATTAGGACTTTTCCCCACTGATCTTCAAAGTCTTGAGCATCATGTCACATCAAAATTTCAAATATTAACTAAAAATTAAAAACCGTAGTTTTCAGTGTGAAAAAGTATTTGTCCCCTTTGTTTAGAATAGGGCTAAATCGGCTCAGGAGCAAAAGTTTTCTCATCATTCGATGTAATAGAATATCTGTGCAGTAACAGGGGGTTTTGAAGCATTTTTCCTTAAGGAATTATTCACATTTGTGCATTCTTGCACAACTGACATAAGGTGCCTCCAATGCATCTCAATGGGGTTTCAGCTGTACCACAGATTCTCAACAAAAAGAGAGAGATTAAGCGTGTCTGCAGAGAGGGTTTTCTCCACTGCAGGAGATGTGGTCACTGCAAAAATAAGCTCTCTCAAACAAGAACATGTGGATCAACTAGTGTTCTTACAGAAGAACCTGCAAATTCCTCAATGCTGAGCAGGGGGCAATTTTGTAATGCCATATTATAGGAGGAGGGGAGAGGAGGAAGGAAGATATGAGAGGAGGACAGGGAGGAGGAGGGAGAGGAAGGGAGGAGATGAGGAAGGAGAGAGGAAGGGAGGATGAGGAGGACAGGGGAGGAGAGAGGAATGGAGGATATGAGGAGGAGGACAGGGAGGAGGAGAGAGGAAGGGAGGAGATGAGGAGAGAGGAAGGGAGGAGATGAGGACAGGGGAGCAGAGGGGGGAGATGAGATGAGGCTAGGCCTATACTATTTATTTTTGTTTTCAATTTACTTTGGACTTACAGTGCCGTGAAAAAGTATTTGCCCCCCCCAACACATTCTTCACGTTTTGTTGTCTCAGATCCTGAATTTGGATTAAATTAGGACTTTTCCCCACCGATCTTCAAAGTCTTGAGCATCATGTCACATCAAAAGAAGAATTCCCCTAAATTTCAAATATGAACTAAAAATGAAAAACCGTAGTTATCAGTGTGAAAAAGTATTTGTCCCCTTTGTTTTAGAATAGGGCTAAAATCGGCTCAGGAGCCAAAAGTTTTCTCATCATTCGATGTAATAGAATATCTGCTGCAGTAACAGGGGCGTTTTGAATCATTTTTCCTTCAGGAATTATTCACATTTGTGCATTCTTGCACAACTGACATAAGGTGCCTCCAATGCATCTCAATGGGGTTTCTGTTACGCGGGCGTGTGCGGTGGGGGACCCAAGCGCAAGACACAGACTCAGAGTTTATGCAAGGGGGTGTTTATTTATAGAATACGTGAGGAAACGGGAGTGAAGCCAGCGGGACGGGTGGTGAGCGCGGCAGGCAGATCCAGAGGCCGGCAGACAGGTAGGAAGGTGATCGGATGGCTGGAGACGATCGCGCTCCGTGCCGGATACAGGTACATACGTGAACAAGACAGGAGTGAAGCCAGCGGGAGGGGAACGCAGGAACCGGTAGGCAGGGCGGTGATCGGCTGGCTGATAATAGAGATGGGTCACTTTTCAGTGGTTACATCCTGGCAATTTTTACTATTGATTTCAATGGGGAAATTAGCCAAGTAACCCATGTCTATTATAAAGTACTGGGGCGGGAGAGGGTTGATTTAATTTTTCTTTGCAACTTAAGGAACTAGTCTCTTTGCCATCCTTCAGTCAACCATGTATTCCACACTGTACTCAAACACTTTGTTAGC